>VONZ01002482.1:0-49297 GCA_012976165.1 Labeo catla
GGGATTGATTGTGCTTACCCATGTTTTACCCATATGGTTTGACCAAGAGGGCCCCATATGTGTTTCCCCATTTAGAACCCATATAGAGGTAGCTTATGTGGGTACTACCTTGGGCCAGTGTAGGTAGCCTATATGGGACTGATTGTACACTGTAAAAAAAAAAAAGTTGAGTTAACTTAAAAAATTGAGTTAATTTGCTGCAAAGCAATTTTGAGTTTACTCAACTTCTGTGGTTAAAGTTAGACCAAATCATTGTAGAAAGTTGATTGAAACTGCTGGTTTAAGTTAGGTATACCTCCCTCAGTAAGTACATCTAACCTTCCTCAGTAAGTACATCTAACTAGTCATCATGAGTTTGTTTAAAGTTAAAAAGGGGGTTGAGTGAACTTTAGCAAACGAGTAGGGACAACTACAGACCTGAAGTTCAGTAAACTCAAAAAAGCTTTGCAGCTGGTTGCCTTAAATTTTTAAGTTGGTTCAACTTAACTTGCGTCTTTTAATTTACAGCTTTAAATCTTGCATCCAAACTTTTTCCACAGATACCTGTATGGCTTTCACTTTAAAAATCAAACACAGAGATTGCAAACCATACTGTAAACACGATACAGAAGACTGTCATTTTCACAGAAAAAATATTTATTTGGCAATTCTGCAGCAAGCAACATTTTCTGTCAGCATGAAATGCAAAAATTGGACTCAGATATAGTTCTAACTCCAGTCATCCAAAAAATAAATAAATAAAAATAAATAAACATAAAACAAAATTAAATTTAAATAAAATAAAAGGCAAAAAGAGAGGCAAAAATATTAATCCTTTAAATCCTCTAATGCCTTTAAAGTACTGGAGTAAAACAAAACACAAACGCTTTTAAAGTGCTGAATTAACAAAATTGTTCTCAAATTGCCAAAATAATCTTAAATGCTGCAGCAATAAACAAGACAAGTGCTAGAGCAATCAGTTATTTACAACTGTTAAAACAATACTTGAAAGTCATAAAACCTTACCTTAAAACTCAAAACTGTCTTGGCATACATATACATGTATTACAAATACAGCTATTGAACAAACAGGAACAGATCAGTGCTTGCACTTTTGATCAGCAGTATGAACTGCAACTACTTAAACTTTAACAATTTGTTTTTGAAGGACTGGACTCTTGCAGAGCACTGGGGGTCAAGGCCAATAAACACTTTCTGAATCGTTTCAAAAGTGTATTTCAGTTCTTTAGGATAACTAATGTTGAGGGCATAAATCAAGCCAAACAGGAGAGCAACAGCTGTAGGGAGGTCTTGCACATTATCCAGCACAACTTGCTCCTCCAGAACTACAGACAGGCACCTTACATTTGGGTTTGAATGGATGGTGGGAACGTCATCTTCAACAACAGTTAAGACCCCCATCTTCATCCCTTTTGTGTGAGTGTCTTCTGGGTCTGTGTCCTGAAGTAAAAAGCAGCATAAAAACAGAATTAAAAATCATTTTTAATTGACTGAATTCTGCTGGACCACAACAACCTTTTTATGTTGTTGAGATAGGTCACACCCAAAAAAAAAAAAAATCACACATGCAGTAATTTTCCATTGTTTTCTTGGATATAACTCTTGTTGAATTTGTGCTGTCAGACTTATCACTGAGAAGCATTCAACTAAGATGATTCAATAAATAAATTTTTGCCAACTCCTCCTTTCTATTCTTTCCCCTGCCGTTTGGTTTATAAAACAGTTAGCAGATTGGTTTTGGACACCAGGCAAAACTCTTTTCTGTTTACAAGATCTGGTTAGTACCTCAGATGAGTGTATACGCTGATAACAGACTGATAACACTTACCAGGCAAGTCTTCAGGAAGTTTCCAGACTTTTCCCTCATAAACAAAGGTAGACCTTTGAGAGCTGTAGCCTTTCTTTGAGCAAGCACATCAGAAGCCTGAAAGACACAGAAGAAGTTATATGCATGATATATTCGACCAGAAGCTTAAAGCTTACCTTTAAAGGGCCACTATTATGCTCATTCACAGGTTACACATTTTACAATATATTTACATCATTTCACACTGAATAATTACTTAACAAGTTGCTAAATAATTACTTGATCAAGTTGGTCTAGGAGGGTCTTCATTTCATCTCCATAGGCTCCACCACGTGATCGGTACAACGCGGTCATCTTTGGCGCGTATTCATCCAAAGAAGAGAAAAAGGTACTCTTCAGGTTGGTTTGTGTAATTTTGTAAAACTCGGCACAGATCTTTAAAAAATAATAATAAACAAATAAATAAATTTGAACAGTAAGAATCACTGAAGAATTAGGACTACACAAGACTACACAAGTTACTCCACCCCAAACTGAAATAGTCTTTAATCACTTACCCCCATGTTATACCAAACCGTTCGTCTTCGGAATACAAACTAAGATATTTTTCATGCATTCTGACAGCTCTCCGAGCCTCCCATAGACAGCAATGTAATTAATACAATTAACAGTGATTAACGTTTTAAAAATCTTTGTCAGTCGCAACACGCAGATACATTTTCTGTGTTTATTTGAACATTGATTTGAATGAAAACAACATGTCCGTGTGTTGCGGCTGACATAGAACAGCAAACGCAGTTTGGGTTGAGGTGATACTCTCCAAAATAGCTGTAGAGTGATGCGGAGGAGACAAATTTTTTAATAAAGTTGTAATTTTAGTTTTCTTTGCGTACAAAAGTATTCTTATACCTTCATAAAATTACGGTTGAACACCCGATGTGACATGGATTATTTTACCAGTCTCCTTGCTACATTTCTGGACGTTGATGGTGTTTATTATATTGCTGTCTATCAGAGTTTCAGAGAGCTATCAAATTGCATTAAAAAAAAAAAGAAATCTTAATTTGTATTCCGAAGACGAACGAAGCTTTTAGGGGTTTTCATCTGCATTTTGGGGTGAAGTAACCCTTTAATCTTTAAATAAATAAATAAATCTCAAATACAATACATAAAACTCACCTGATCTTCCAAAAACAATGCTGGCCATTGTTTTATGACATCAGCCACAAGAGGCTCTTCTTCAACTATCTCTTTCCTTCTCAGAGAGAATGTCAGTTCCATTTTGGAGTCAACAAATGCCATGCTGAAATGTTTCTTCTTCATTTCCTCCTGTAGTGCATCTTTTTCCTTCTGTCAGGAACAATCTGTCTGCCCTACTGGGTTGTCTGGAAGGAAGTTTACCTCACATCTCTTTGCTTTCTTTAGACATCTAGAGTCCTTGTCCACAATTTTTTGGTTCACAGCGACTTCAGAGCAACCTGCCGTTCGTAGTTTCTGACGGTAGTTCCCAACCTTATATTTGATGCTCATAGTCCAGCTGTGATAACCTGTTCCTGAGCCTGGGTCCTTCAGACATGGATACTTTTCAATCAGTGCAGCAGACACAGACTCCAACTCTTGATTGTTTGGGTAAGCTTTGAATGAAAAAATTGCCTGAGCTATGCAATCCAGGATGTCCGTTTTCATTTCTCTTGGTACTGTGAGCAGTGTTCCATCTTCTTTAAAATTCACGTTCCCCTTCTCAAGCCGCAACTCAACATCATAAGAGAACCTGGGAATCGGGAAAGGAGAAGGCCACTGAGAAGTTTCACGCTGTCTCACAGACACAAAGGAGGAACTCTGGTTTGAGCTATCAGTTGGGGAGGACATACTGGCAGTGTCTAAAGAGGAAATCGAGGTCTCTGGTTCTGATTCTTCAGGTACTTTCTGGAGTATCTTCAGCACTGCTCTTTCTGGTGGAAGCTCTGTTATATTGGTCAAGTTACAGAGTTCATTTCCGAACTCAGGATCCTCAAATTGAATCAGAAAATCATCCTTGATTTGAAGCCTTTCTTGAATAATTGTTTTCAAGTGTTCAACCGAAGTGAGATTTTCCAAAACATCCAGCCTCCTAATATTATCAGGGGCCAACACAACACGGAGCAGCATATTCTGTAAAACAAAACTCTGATTAAAAATAAATAAAGTACATCAAGTGTATGGCAAAGCTTGATATGTGGTAACATGCAGAATGACCTAAAAGGGGGTAGTTAAAAGCTGAAAACTTTCATAATTTGCTAAGCCTTCCCAAGTCACATCATTCAAAATCTGTTACTTTCTAATGCAAAAACATTACAAAATTTGGAATATAATGCACAAGTAAAATTGAGTATTTTTAAGCTTTCAGTTTTTTTTTTTATACATTTTTTATGGTAGATATATTGCAGGCTGTCAAATTCCTTAAAGGGATAGTTCACCAAAAATGACAATTCTGTCATTAATTACTCGCCCTCATGTCTATCAAAACACGCAAGACCTTTGTTCATCTTTGGAACACTTTTTGATTAAACCCGAGAGGTCTCTGACCCTACATAGACAGCAAGGGTCCTACCATATTTAAGGTCCAGAAAGGTACCACGGATATTGACAAAATAGTCCATGTGACATCAGTGGTTCAACTGTAATTTTATGAAGCTATGAGAATACTTTTTGTGCGCAAAAAACTAAAATACCTTTATTCAGCAGTTATTTTCCTCTGCGTCACCCTAGCACCATTTTGGAGAGTACCAACAAAAAGTATTTTCATAGCTTCATAAAATTACGATTGAACCACTGATGTCACTATTCTGTTGATGTTCTTAGTACCTTTCTGGACCTTGAGCATGGTAGGACCCTTGCTGTCTATGGAGGGTCAGAGAGCTCTTGGGTTTAATTAAAAATATCTTAATTTGTGTTCCGAAGATGAACAAAGGTCTTACAGGTATTGAATGACATGAGGGTGAGTAATTAATGACAGAATTTTCATTTTTGGGTGAACTATCCCTTTAAAACACCCGCTTATGCATTTTGCATTAGGAAGTCATATAGGTTTAAAATGTAACTTATATATTTTGGGAACAGTTCCTTTCAATCTGTGACATACTTTGTCATGTTTAAGTTCAAATCAGAATAAGATGACTCACTTTTAATGTACACTGTGTGGCCATGTGAAGAACAATTAATGAAGAAAGAATCTCTTTAGCGCGATCATGTTCCTTCCCTGAACTGTATACGATGTGAGAGGATGAGGATCATTAAGATCCTCTGGCTCAAGTATTTCAATTGCACTTGTTTCAGAAACCTCGTAACACCTGTAGTGCTCAGTGTACCACACCTCACTGAAGTGAATTCCATGCAAGTGCACATCAGACACAAGTGACAAAACTTCTTTATGTGGGTATTTTTTTTTAACTGCAGTCTTCTGCAGTTCATCCAATGTACATGTTCTTATAGTTTTTACCTTCTGCACAGACAGAGGTGATGAAAAGAGACTTGGACCATTCAGATAATGGGCCATCATAAGCTGATGCTTACTTGCCAAGGTTAGTGGAACGTTTTTGAAATTGTGGACATCACGCACAACACCTTTGAAATAGCTGTGCTTTGCCTCAAATCTGATTGTCCAGATTTGTTGAGCTCAACTAATGGCCCAAAACAGCGAACCAGGTGTGGATAGTGCTCCACATAGTGGTGTTTCGGGCGCAATTTCAGGTTTGGGAATGTGTCTTTGAGTAGTTGTCGGTGTTCTACAATTGTTCGTTCTAAAAAGCAGAGGGTTGCTTCTAAGAACTTAACTGACATGACCAACTCCACTATCTCTTTCAAGTCCATCAAAATTTCCCAAGCAGGTTCAAAATTGGGTACAAGATTACCAATCAATAATGGTAATAAGCGTAGTAATGCCCAGTTCTCATGCCCATTCCCACCTATAGTTTTCTTTGAGAAACTGGCCCGGGAAATTACTTGGGGTTTGTTCACTCTGTCTGAGTCCTTGTAAGGAAAGGACTTAATACATTTGTTTAGAGTATCAAGAGTAAAATGTCCCTTTGTGATGAGTTCTTTCAAGCAAACTGATAACTCAAATGGAACAATTCCCTCCAAAGTGTCGTGTAGGACATCTGGTGGGAACCCTCTTATTGGGTGAAAGAAAGAAAGGTGCTTACTGAGGACACATTCTTTCTTTACACCCAGTCTGCTCTGAAGGTCATGGTGATCTCTCAGTTCATTTGTAAGCGAGTTGTGTTGTTCAACGGTTCGAAGCTGAAAACAACTAGCATTTTGTATCTGTATGTCATCTTTGCTGACTTGGCAAAAATCTACATAGGTTTTCAGCCTGAAAACTTTCTTGAAGCCAGCAAGACTGTGAGCCCCCAGATTGTCAGCACATACACAATACACCGTTCCTCTGAGATGAGCATTTAGTGCTTCAACAAACACACCTTTCTGCTCCAGGTCTTTCATGTCTTTTAACAGCGGATCAAAAAATCTGTCATGTCCGAACTGTTTTATATCACTACTTTTTCCGAGTAGCGCAAGTTGTATCGAGGGAAGTGTAGAACGAAATTTGGCAGGCAAATTCAGAAGCACCCAATAAACGGCTGTGATTTTGTGAATCTTTTTTGAAGTCCCCAAGGGATTGCAAACCTCAAATTCATCAGTGTACAATGACACTGAAATGCAATCACTTTGAACCCCTAAAAGTTGGTTTTCTTTGTAATACTGCCCACTACGAGTTGATGTGTACTGTCCTGGTAGATCCTCCTCAACAAAAACTGCTCTTTCCAACACATCAGCTCTGTTCAGCAACACCTGAAGAACTTTCAACACTGGGACATACACAAAGCTATTTTGGTGTAGTCTATCAAATCGGTACTCCACAGGATCGATTACTTGAAAATGCTCTTTAAAATAAGCATTCCATCTGTATTGTGTTGAGAGAGTACCCTTCTTTGCAGTGGCTGTATAAACAGGATTTGTTTTGAGCACTTCTGCAGATATCAATTCAGCAAGCTCCTCTGCCAATGACTCATCAATGTGGCTTTCATACTTTCTTAAAATATCCCTGATCAATTGTTTTGCTGTATACCTAGACAACGAAACAATATCACACATCCAACTTAATATCTCCTGAGTTGCAGTTTTTGAAACATGCAAAATTGTCTGCATGTAAAGGATCAATGATGCCAGTTTGTGCTCTAGATCTCTATACTCTACAGGCTCTAAATACACATTTGTTTCAGGTTCAGAAGGATTTGCAGGAACAGTGACATCAGTAACATTTGACTGCGGATTCGGCATAGGATCTCCTGACTCATCCGACCCTGTGTCTTCATTGCTTTCCAAACCATCAGTTCGCAATGTAACAGAAGAGCTAAAATCTTCAAAACCTTGAGATTTATGCTTCCGAGATATGTGGCTACTAAAAGTCGAAAGGATATTGGTTGTCAGCTCGCAATCTTTAAAAGGACATTTGACTGTGTCATGATTCCTCAAATGATTTCTGATATGGTTTAAAAACTTAGATGGCTGACAAACATCTTTGATATCACATAACTCGCATGAAAAATTAAAGTGCTCAGTAAATGCAGCAGCTTGTTTGTGTGATCTTGTCAAATGTGTTTTCAACGCACCTAAAGTTTTAAAAGTGCAGACACAGTCAGTGTACAAGCAAGGATGCTGCCAGGATCGCCCTTGATAGTGCCGGAGCCTGTAGTGTTTCAAGAGGAAAAACAAAAACAGTTTGACATGTGCAGGGTTACATTCCAACTAAACTGACATTAATTGTTTAAAACACAACATAACAAATAAATATTAAATACAAAAAAGGAGAATATTAGATGAATAACATTCAGTGCAAAATAATAATGCCAAATTACATTTAAGTCTAGTTACATCGTGCTAAGAAGAGCTATGTAAAAAACAAAAAAAAAACCTAAGCTCCTGAAATACTAGACATTTGCTGATAACTCAACATGATTATATTTTCAGTGTTTTAGACCTGATGTTATGTAAAGCACGTACGTCTATAAGATTAGACACAATGGTTAACAAGGTTAAGAATGCCCTATAATTTACTTAAATGTAAAATGCATTTTTTACTCATCTATTTAACAATTCTAACCTCCCTTGTCGATCCTGTAACGTTATTCACTCAGATTACATTTTTTTTTCCGAAGTTGTGTTCTGTTTTGTGGCGTGACTGGATGAACAATAATCACTTTTTTTGCATTAGCCAAAACTGATTTGCAGAAATCAAAAGGAGAACGGTAAAATGGAACTGACCAGCCGGCAGAGGATTCTGCTTGGTCTTAAAGCTTTCCTCTAATGCAAATCAAGCAACGATTTGTCCAAAAAGAAAGATTAATTCTCAATTTAGCATTTGTAAATTGCATTAGGCGTATGACTACGTAAACGTGAAAAAATGAGCTCCGTATAGCTTTCGTATGCTTCTTTGATTACCTAAATACTCCATCCACAACACACAATCCACTTAAATACAGTTTATTATAATAACTTTACACACTAAAATTGTGTATTTTGATACATTTAATTCAAATTTTACAAAGTAAACTTAACATGGCCTTCAAGTGAAGCACGTGAAGTGAACTACAAGATCGCTAAATAGCTGTCTGAGCTCGTTGGAAAACATCATCACATTTATAGAATAGCCTTTTCGAAAGACAACGTAAAATTTCAAGTTTAATATTTGTTTATCTTATTTAGGTTATTTTCTAAAATAAAACTAGAACAAAGCTTACCTGAAGCGGACAACATCCAGCCCCTTCTAAAACGCAGTTGATGAGGGGAAGCCCCGTGCAAAGTGCCGCGGAAACAGACTGCGCATGCGCAATGACAGGAAGTTAAACGGTCGAACCAAAAAATCAAAATATCATGTTTACCCAACTTAACTATTTATTTTCATTGGACAAAATAGTAGTAAACATGAAGTTAAATCTTTTTTATAAGTAAACTCAACACTATGCTCGAAAAATTGTCCACCTAACTTATAATTTTAAACTGAGTTAACAATTTGCAAGTTGGATTTTTTACAGTGTATCTGCCCATATTTTACCCATATGGTTTGACCAAGAGGGCCCCATATGTGTTTCCCCATTTAGAACCCATATAGAGGTATCTTATGTGGGTACTACCTTGGGCCAGTGTAGGCAGCCTATATGGGATTAATTGTGTTCGCCCATGTCTAACCCATTTGTTAAACCCATATGGGCCCCATTTGTGTTGCCCATTTCGAGCCCAAGCACTCATTTCCCATTTGTGACCCAACTAGGTCCCACATAGGGAGCCCATCTGTTTTTGCCCATGTGGGACCTACTTAGCTGACCCAAGTGGGCCCCAGATAAAATGCCTATTTTGGGACCATGCCCACTTGGTACCCATGTAGACCCAGCAGAAACCATGTGGGGCCCACATATACATGTTGGCTGGGAACTATTATACGTAATGTAAATGAGGTAAAACACTTACTTTCTGTGTTTTCCTTGATAAAACCAACTGCCCTGTCTGTTCCGCATCACGAGTGAAAGGAAATAACGTTATCTCTCAAAGAAAAAGTTCATTAGTAACATTATTTGCACAGCGCTCTCGTCTGTTCCGCATGGCGAGTGGAAAAAATGTCTTTGAGCAAAGTCAGCACATTAATATCGTTATAAAACGATATGATATTACAAAACATAAAATTGTGCGTAAAATTAAACACTTTATTTCGTTGTTTCCCGTCCTCATATGCTCCGCATCGCGAGGAAAGAAAATGGCGTCTGTAAAAAATATTTCAAATGGGTGAGGCGCGCACACGTGGAAATATCCCGGATGTGAATTACTACTAAATCCGATGGACCAAACAACGACCAATTTTCAACGTCGATTTTGTGGGCTAAATTAGGACTAAATCCGACGGACCAAACAACGACCAATTTTCAACGTCGATTTTTGGGCTAAAAGAAGTCCATGACGGGCCAACTTGATTTAGCCCAGAAAACGACGTCCAAATGACGTCTGGTGTTGGGTGGGAAAGGCTTTTTCAGGTCGTCGAAAAGACGTCTATAAAAAGACGTCCAAATTACGTCTAAATGTGGTTGTAAAGCGAATGTTAAAAAGACGTCTTTTTTAGGCCGAATTTCAACCGTAAATTCATGATATTTATCTCATATTCAAAATAAGACAATTCACAAAATAGTACTAAAACCTTTATTGACACATTAAATACATCTTTCAAGTAAAAACACTTTCCTGATCACAAATTAAGCCTGCATTTGATTAAACATACCGTAAACACAGTAAAATTATAAAATATAACTACAAAAATGTTTTCTATATGAAAACATTGTGAAAGGTAATTTATTCATGTGAACTAATTTTTCAGCATAAATACTCCAGTCTTCAGTGTCACATGATCCTTCAGAAACATTTTAATATGATTTGCTGCTCAAGAAACATTTCTGATATCTATCAATGTGAAAAACAGTTGTGCTGCCCAATATTTTTTGTGGAAAACATATTTTCAGTATTCTTCAAATAGAACTTTCAAAGGAGCAGTATTTATTTGAAACTGATTTTTCAAAACAATAATCTTTGAAATACTGAAAAAAATAAATGTTTATAACACAGAACAATGACCAATTCTAACCACATTAGAACATATTTCACCCAAAAAATGTAAATTGTGTCATTAATTACTTACTCTCATGTCACTCCAAACCCATAAGAAACTTTTGTGCAGAACGCAAATGAAGATATTTTTAACAGATGCCTTGTGTATTCAAAAAACAGCAACAACAATAAAATTACGTCTTTATTCACAAATTATGTCCAACGCATTTTCACAAAAGCACCATAAGATGGTCAGACAGCTCTCACACCAACACAACACTGATGATGTTTTTTGTGCATATAAACCATTCACGTCACTTTATAAAATTAAGGTTAAACAACTGGAGTCACATGGATTACTTTAATGCTGTCTTTACTACCTTTCTGAGGCTCGAAAGTGGTAGTTGCATAAACCGTGAAATAGAGGGACAGAAATTTCTCAGATTTCATTAAAAAGATCTACATTTATGTTTCAAAGATGACCAAACGTTTTACAGGTTTGGAAAGACATGAAGGTGAGTGCTGAAAATGTTTGGTTTAACTAACACATTAGTTAATTGGTTCCCTCAGGGGCATCAGTAGATCTCTGCCTGATCTCTGGTCTTCTGCTTCTTCTGCTCCTTCCACCATCCCAATCCTGGATTTTTGAGCCACGACAAAAGTGTCCACTTTAGATGCTTTAGCCTGGCTGCTTTTTCTCCAGCATCTAAAATGAGAAAGAAAACAAGAACCAAAATGTAAATGTTAAAAACAAACAAACAAATAAACAAAAGAGTGGGAACTGACTTACAGCATGAGAACAATTTTCTAGAATTTTCAACACAGTTTTATGTCACTTCCTATATATGCATCACAAATGTGGTACAATTAAAATTACTATGCACTTAAAAAAAAATTCAGCTGCTGAAATGTTAAATGGATAGTACATACGAACCGTACTGAAACAGTCATCCCTAAAATGGTTTTAAAAGCCGAAATATATAAATACTGAGAACGTGTTTGACATTACAAAAAAAAAAAAGGACAAGGTGACCTGTGGCTGAATGGCCTTTGGTTTAATTTAGCTGTGATTGACACACAAACAAAAGGGAATAGAAGATAATAACATCACTGAATATGAGTAAAATATTGCATATTTCTGTCCTCATTTTCATGAGTGATTATTCACTAATTAGTGTGTCAGAGGTTCTTCTCAACTCTGGCCCTAAAGGTCAGAGTCTCGTCATTTTGTAGTGAATTATCTCTTAAGTTTTGAGCTTCAGAACCTTCAGAAGGGAATGTAGTGAGCATCGATGCTTCCTGGTTTTCACAGCTATTTAGGGAGCACACATTTCAGTGCACAGTAAACATTTTGTGATTAAGACCGTAACCACTGACTAATGAGCAAGGGACCTGAGAGATACACACCCACAGTTTAGGTAACTTCAAAGTTATTCAAACTGAAGACCTTGATTAGTTTGTTCAATCACACTGGTCTAGGTTGGAGCAAAACGCTGCATGGAAATGGACCTCGAGAGACAATGTTGAGATCTTCTGCAATATGTTCTCAACATGACAATTCAGAGAGGCAGAATGACTGCCAGAGTTCTGCAGAGTTTCTGGTGATCCTTGATCAGCTGCTCTGGGGTGCGTTTCCCAACAGCATCGTTAGCCAACTATGGTCGCAAGTTCCGTCGTTACCACCATAGTTCAACGATTCGGTGTTTCCCGAAACCATAGTTCAAACGAACATTCGCAAACAGCATCACAAACTTACGTGGTTGGAACTACAGCTCTTGACCTGTGGTTAGAAGCATAGTTCCTTGTTAGTAAGACATATGGGCTCAATAAATTATGCTCTTGGGCACAGTAAGCAAGCGAACATGCAGTACAATCTATATCATTCACTTGATCTACAAATAAATGCATTTTAATCTATGTATTTTTAAGCTTTCTCTGCAAGCAACGTTTTTGCATAGTGTGCATGTGCATAAATGCCTACGGGAATCCTGGAGTATGACGTAAGAGGGAACCTGTGATGAATCAAACATCAAATAGAGCGAAATGACAAGGAACAAAAAATAGTAAATTAGGTGCCATGTTTAATATCGCTGCATTTTAGAGATCTAATCAGTTAATTAGCATAAATTATTACTCGGTGACGTCATTAACAACGGCCCTACATTGTTGAACTAATAGAGAATGGGAATGTGACTTCAGCAACGCATGGCATTCTGGGACATTCGGACACGGACGCTAGGGATGCACCGAAACGTATCGGCCGAAATGCTTGCGCGTTTTGTCAGTAAAGCCGGTTCTGTAATCAGCGGTAAATGCCATCAGGTGCGTGATTTCACGTTGAGCCGTATATACTACACACACCCGTTGTTCACTGACGAGCTGCGCAAATTCACACTGATAATGAACATGGATTTGCGCAGCTCGTCAGTGAACAACGGCTGTGTGTAGTTTAACGGACGCTACAGTCTGGACTGAGAAATAGTGGAGGTAGATGTTAAAATTTATATTGTACATTTAAAAACACCTAAGAATGGAGAACGCTTGCTGTGACATGAATTGCCATATCTACTGTCATGACCGGAGTGGAGAACGGATCTAAAATGAAGCGCAATTTTATGCTTTTCAGCTTAAAACAACACAATGGCGAAAGCAGCTCAATGAAAATAAACATCTTAAAAATCTGGCTTTTTCATTTGTATTTATTATTTATTACAGTTTTATAATTTCCGATCCACTTGAATTTGTAAGTGCTCACGCTATGAATAACACGTTTGGAAATGTAATTTAATTTGTGATATGACTCGTTGCGATCACTGTCCTTGTTCATAAAGCAACTCATGTGATTAAACGTTACTGTTCAGCAGCTCTTTGTAAGAAATCGTGTATTTGTTCAATTTAAGTACAGTAAAACTTATTGAACCTTATGAACAAGGCCCAGTGCAATTCATTAACGTGTACGCGATTTGAAAAATTTGCAAATTTGCGTCACTACACTGAAACAAATGCATCTCAACTGGTGTCTGCAGAGTTAAGAATTACATTAATGTGCAACATTTTGTTCTAACAGAGACATGTTTGTGAATACAAATGTTATAGTTTGTATTAAAGTATCACGGTTTGTGCATGTGGCGATTAAAATGTTCATTTGTGGATCAGACGACATGCGTGCATTCATTCACATCTCTTCCGAATCGATTCTATTTGATTCATTTGAATTTTGAGACTTTCGTTCCGCCCTTTTAGCCTTGCCCAATCCATACACACACAGCTCGCGATCCACACGCAGCTGAGCCTATAAGAAAATCGGCGACCACTAGATGGCACTATAGCCACAGTCACACGTGCGCATTCCATTGTGTACGCTTTTATGAATGTTACATTGTTTTATTTGTTTCTTTTTGGTTTGGCCATTCTTCCCTGCCTGTTGAAATATAGTAAACATGTTTTTACTTAACTTGTTCTAACAGAATAGCTTATATTAATTTTGTCAAACAAGAACTTCGTCATGGTACATTTTTTTTTTCTGTACTTCAATGGCACGTTGTCACTTATTCCTTCCTTGAATTATGATGATGATGATGATGATGATGATTATTATTATTATTTATATTATTATTAAAGTGCTATTATAGTCGCTTGTTTAAGCCATTAGTAGGCTAATCGCACTTTTATATTAAAATGTGATGCGATCAAGGAAAGCCCAACATATGGTGAAATTTAACCTTTTATTTGATACCATATGAAAGCTGGGTTCAAGCCCTTTTCAAAACTGTTTTTATTTCCAATTTTTTATCTATTTCCGTAGACTGAACGTAACAATATGGCTATCTTAAGTTGGGTGATATAGATATGATTTTCAGGAATGGAATTTTGAGAAAAACGGGTTTAAAGTGAGATGGCTTTCACTTTCACTTAACGGGTTTAACAAGAGCTGTCTGTCAAATCAGGAGCGCTATACTGCATCATGACACAAATAGACTAACGTTTGTTTTCCGTTTTTATCATGGCCATAGTCTTTTGATCATCTCTTGTATGTTTAGATAGCACGAATAATGTAGCCTACCTTGAAGTTTACATTTAGAAAAATGCGCGCAGCCATACTGTTCACTGTGCATAAAAGTTCACTGGACTCTTCCTCTTTAGTAACTTACTTAATCCTTCATTTCTGGATGTGAAATAGTCAATTATAATAAGATTAAGTGAGCAGCTAAGTTACAGTACTTAAGATTGCGTTGTTGTGCTCCGCCATCTCACGATATGAAAAATAATAAAAACCTTGCGTGCGACCTATTTTTCGAATTTCCTGAAAACGTCCCAGCGCTTTCCCAGATCGCATCACAACTGATTATATTAAACCAATTTATTGTTTGTTATGTAAATCTATTATTTAATATGTAAACCAGCCTTTGTACTTAACGCGCTGTCCGACAAAAAAAGGTCTTCTTCACATGTAAAATCATCCTCTTCAAATCCATAACATACACTCGTCGTATGAAATTTCTCTCCTACTGCGAAGATGGCGAATCAGCATCATCTGCTTCATCTTTGCAGCCGACACTGACTCAGAAAACAGTTTAGCAATAAGTACATGAAATATGTTACAGCTATTTTTTCCCTAGACATTCACTGTCATTCCTTTCGTCAGCAAGCTTTGAGCTTCCGCTTGAGCGCGGAATAGGCTATAAACGGCTCACCGGTTTAATATAGTATAATTAATTTAATATAAACGAGCAACCACAATAGCACTTATAATAATAATAATAATAATAATAAGGAAGGAAGGAACTAACACTAACAACGTGTCGTTGAAGTACAGAAAAAAGGTGCCATGACGAAGTTCTTGTTTGGCAAAAATAATAGAAGTTATTCTGTTAGAACAAGTTCAATAAAACATGTTTACTATATTTCAACAGGCAGGGGAGAATAGCCAAACCAAAAAAAAAAAAAATACAAATAAAACACAATGTAACATTCATAAAAGCGTACACAATGGAATGCGCACGTGTGACTGGGGCTATAGCGCCATCTAGTGGTCGCCGATTTTCTGAGGCCCAGCTGTGTGTGTGTGGATTGGTCAAGGCTAAAAGGGCGGAACAAAAGTCTCAAAATTCAAATGAATCAAATAGAATCAACTCAGAAGAGATATGAATGAATGCACGCATGTCGTCTGATCCACAAATGAACATTTTAATCGCCACATGCACAAACCGTGATACTTTAATACAAACTATAACATTTGTATTCACAAATATGTCTCTGTTAGAACAAAATGCTGCACATTAATGTAATTCTTAACTCTGCAGACACCGGTTGAGTAGCATTTGTTTCAGTGTAGTGACGCAAATTTGTGAATTTTTCGAATCGCGTACACGTTAATGAATTGCACTAGGCCTTGTTCATTGGTAGTTGTGTGTGTGGGTGTTGTGAAATGCTGTAAAGTGCGAAAATGAAGTCTCAAAATCCAAATTAACTGAACAAGATTGACTCGAGCAAGACCTCAATAAATGCACGCGTGTCACCTGATCCACAGATGCACTGATTCCTTTTTGCATGAGCAATTTATGATATATTATTGCAGAACAGAACATTTTTATTTTTTCAAACATGTCTGTATTTGTACAAATCGCTGCACAATCATTTAATCCCGAATTCCACAGACTCAAATTGAAAGGCATTTGTTTGTGGATTGTAAGATACATGCATAAAATTGATCCAGTACATGGATAATTGTGCGTGCATCTATTAATCATTTTGAGTCTAATATCATCCCATATAAAGGCAGCTGTGGAAATTAATCTACATTGTTTATCCTTTTGATCTTTCATTAAAAAAAATTCACAAAAAGTAAAACAATGTTTTTTTCTAGTTCACGTTGGTCACAATTATTGGCACCCCTAGAAATTCTTATGAGTCAAATATCTCTGAAATATATTCCCATTCATATTTACATTTTTTTAGCACACCAGGGTGGAGCTAGGAGCATTAAAACCGTCCAGCCATAACTTCCTGTTGCACAGGATTTTAAATATGAGAAACACAAAGGCCAAATTCCCTTAACTGTCCATCACAAGGAGTAAAACGTCTCGGTTACGTATGGTAACCCTCGTTCCCTGATGGAGGGAACGGAGACGTTGTGTCGAGTAGTGTACGACACTAGGGGTCGCTCTTGAGAGCCCAAACACCTCTGACAGTATAGAAAACAGGCCAATGAAATTGGGTGTGCAGATTTCACAGCTGGCCACGCCCCGGCCATCCGGGTACAAGTAGGGCAGCCTGTGCATCTGCTCACTCGTTCTGATCTGAGGAGCCGAGCGTCTCAACTCACTCAGAGGCGGTCCAGAGTTGTGGCATGGGAGACACAACGTCTCCGTTCCCTCCATCAGGGAACGAGGGTTACCATACGTAACCGAGACGTTCCCTATCTGTCGTACACTCCGAGTTGTGTCGAGTAGTGTACGACACTAGGGGTCCCCGTCAAATCACGCCACAAGTCTGGCCGCGTCACGAGTGACCGGGCGCAGATAGTAACAGGCCAGCGTGTTAACATAAGTGCGACTCACCTCTTCGTGACCTTCCAACGTCCAAGAACTGACCTGTTACAGCAGTGTCCTGCAGCCGGGCCTGCCTCAGTGGAGCGGCTGAGTGTCTTGGCGGACGTTGGGGAAGTGACTATTTCCCGAAGGAAAAAAGGCACTACGGAGCTCACAACCTGCCCAGAGGGGGGGTATAAAGTGAATATCATTAGATATGGGACCTGATGTGGGTCTCACGCTAGGGGAGACTACCAAATTCAGATCCTAGAGACAAACCTGTCATTAGGGGAAACACCGCACCATAGAGAGTTATAGGTGGAATTACACATATGGGGCCACATAAGGCGCCACTACATACGGGGCACAAATCCGACCAAGAGTTAGTAAAGTAACCATACCTTGTGTTGGGATTTTGCAGCGAGTTCCTCCGCCGAACTCCGCCACGTCCAGAAGTGCCAAGTGATGGAGAAGGTGTCCAGGGTTCGCGTCAGGAAACCTACTGAACTTAGAAGCGTAATCACCATTTTAGGGGAAGCGCTTAAGCAAGCTCTACACCCGACCAGAGCTTGTGACTGAAACTCTAGCTGACACTGGTTCCATGCGCAAACTGGCAAGTAATAGGTGTAGCCCAACCTGTAGCTCTTGAAGATGTCTGTTAATGAGGCTACAAGGAAAGCCCCCCGGCCTGGTAGGCCGTACAGATCGCATCCACCTTTTTTTTTTTGTGGGAGATCCTGGTTTGGAGACAGCCTTCCCCTTCGCTGTGCTCCATAACAGACAAGAGCTGACCAGGACGTCTGAAGTGCTGAGAACGTTCCAGGTAATGCGTGGGACACGGACCGGGCATGATAGGATCAGGTTGGGGTATTCCCTTGGTAAGGAATAGCTTGCAGGGTTACCACCTGCTCAGAGGGAGTGGTGGTTACCACGGGCATGTATCCAGGCCGGGTTCCCAGGACAACGTGAGAGTTCACCGGCCCGAATTCCAGGCACGAACGTTGATGGAGAGGGCTTGAAGGTTTTCCCGCTCTTAACAGGGGTGAGCACTACCGGGGGGGGGCCGTCTCACAGAGAGGGCACCGAATCACCCAGCTGAGGGCTCAACGGGTCTTACTGTAGGCCCGAGGACCACAGATAGACCAAGAGGGGATGTGGTGTTACCAAGCGTGCCCCACCGATCTGCCTTCTACCAAGTCATGGTGGCTGTACACGGACCCTGATATAGAAGCAGAAAGGTGCCTATTCAGGCCTCCTTGGAGGAGGGATAGCACAGATTTGATGCCGCAACTCCGTGGGTTCTACCCTTAGGAAGAACCTCTGCGCCAACCCCGGGGCATGCCACCGTCTGGCTCAATCCCGTATAGGGTGCTTCCCACTGTGGGTGGAAGGTTTCTGGAGGCTTTCTGGTCGCATTTAGGGACCAAAGAAGAAGCTCCAGAAATCTGGGCGCAGGTGCCAGATTGTGCCCCTCCCCTGAGGAAGGAGGTTCCTTCTCAGGGGGGTGTGTCAGGAAGGCAACGATGGTAGGAGCACGCGCTCCGAAAACCAAGTTCCGTTGGGCCACACCGAGCTACCAAGAGAATCCATTTCGAAACCTTCCTGACATTGCACCGTGTCTGTGCAACAAGGCTTACTGGGGAGTAAGCCGTACGGTCTGCTGAGTATTAACGGACCTGAACCGAGGGAGTCCTTGGTCAGGCCGTATACCCTACTGCAATGAGTGGATTCCGGTGAGACACAGAACCCCTGTGCCTGGCCGAATCGACTCTAAAACAGCCGGTCCGTCTGAGGGTGGAGCTCCCCACTCACCTCGGGGCGAACCTGTCACCCGGACAGTGAGTGGCGCACCACAGCCTGAGGCTCCAGGGTAAGAGATGGCGGGTGAGTTGTGATATGTGAAAGTAGCGTACACCTTCCTAGTGTATGCCACAGTCACTGTGTTGTCAGCGCCGACCAACACCCGTTTGTCATGACCGAGGCCGAATCCCTTCAGGGCCCAAGTATTGTCAACAACTCCAGGCGATAAAATGCCCAAGCAGCCGAGGGCCCAACCGAACCCTGAGGCTGCAAACCCGTTGCACACGGCACCCCAGCTTGACTTGGAAGCAACTGTTGCGACACAGCGCGTCTAGACACCTGTCCCAGGGGCAACCTGCCCGCAGGACGAGCTTGTCCCCAAGGGCTGAAGGTTTGCAACACAAAGTGTGACGTACACACGATGTGAGCTTAGTGCCGCGTCCATCTCGGGACTCGGTATGAAGTCAGTGCTACCGCGGTTTCATATGGATCAGGTCAGCGGCGTAACTGCGGCTGAAGCTGCCATATGTCCCAGGAGCCCTGGTACATGAGGGAGACCGCTGTGGTGAACCCAGAGTGCACCCACGCACAACAGCACTGACTGTACACAGTCCTAGGCAAATGCGTAGAACAGTGACCGAGTCTATATGGAGAAAAAGGCAACCCGCGTCCTTCAGGTCTCTGGCCACAAACCAACCTTGAACTCTGACACACGTGAGAATGTGCTTGAGGGTTAACATCCTGAACGGGAGCTTGAGCAGGGCCCGATTCAAGACCCTCAGATCCAAGATTGGTCTGAGACCGCCACCTTTCTTGGGTACAATGAAGTAGGGGCTGTAGAACCCCTTCTTCATCTCGGCTGAGGGGACAGCCTCTATCGCACCCTTCGCCAGAAGGACTGCGATTTTTTTGCTCGAAGAACCGTGGTGTTGGGGCCCTGAACCGACATAGTGAGAACACCACGGAACTTGGGTGGACGCCATCCCAGAAGACCTGAAGTCCCAATCCAGCCAGGTGGTTGAGAACCACATCCCTGAGAGTGCAAACCGCACCTCGTGAGTGTGCTAAGACAGCCAGTCACAGAGATAACTGAGAATGCACATGCCCTCTACCCCGGAGGGGGGGGGGGCGAGGGCAGCCCCCTGACCTTCGTAAAGGTGCGGGACGATAGGGATAGGCTGCAGGGGGAACCTTGTACTGATGAGCCCGCCCTTGAAGACAGAGTCTTGGAGGGAAAGGCATAACAGTATGCGTCCTTCAGGTCCAACGCCACCGACCAATCTTAAACCCTGACCACACAAGAGCTATGCCAGCCCTATATCCAGGGCTAACATTTGAATGATGATTCAAAAACTCTTGTTTCAGATTGGCATGCGTTGACCACCCATCCTGGTATAACGAAGTAGGGGCTAGAACCCCTACCCTCATTTTGGCTGCCGGGGTAGGCTCTATCGCACCCTTCCCAGGGGGGCTGCGATTCCTGCTTAAGAACCACAACATTCTCGCCCTTCTCTGAGACGATATTGAGAGAATGCCATAGACTTCAGCGGGTGCCTTGCAACCTGAGTTGCTTAGCCAAGTCAGTTAGTTCTTGAGAAGCTAAGGGAGGGATCGCACCCACGTAGGGACTCAGCTAGCAGTCTCAGTGAACCATACCCGATGTACCAGGAATGGGGATGTCGCTGAATAAGGCAAGGAGCATCGTGCTTGGAGAAGAAGCCCCAAGGACACGGTGTGTCTTTGCCAACACGCAGAAACCAGGTAAGTGCCCAACCACCCTGGTCTGCAGACTCAGCACCTAGCCGTCAATGGAGGGCTATTGCTGCAAAATCACCGGGATAACCGGGCCTATATACTGACCCGGCCGTGACTGACTGTGGAGACAGACAGTCAGAACCGTTGTGCCGAATCCACCTCTCATCCCCGGGTCGAGAGTGGATCTGGGTGGGTCAGTTAGGCCGCCTGCTCTGCATTGCTTGTCTGAGGACAAGCTAGAAGCCTAACGAGGGTTCTAGCTAGCCTACTGACAAGCTGGCGTTGCCACCTTCCCACAAGAACTTTGACCGTTGGGCGGGTCTGGCCGGAGGCCCGGCTGTCGCGGGGCCTCAGGAGTTCTATAGGGGGCCGTCCGTGGCGACGACAGACAGGAGTAGTCGGGGGACAGGGCCGAAGCCTGACCCACAGCTGCTCCTTAACCACCGTGAAGGACTTGCGCACAAATGCTATCACGGTGTTGCCAGAAGGACCGACCTGGGAAATGGGGGGGGGAGCGAACTTCCAATTTCCCGCATTTCCGACAGGTGAAGCCACAGGTGGCGTTCCTGGACCAACAAAGTGGACATCGCCCTCCCCAGAGCGTGCGCCACGACCTCATAGCTTACCGAGCGTAATCGGTATCGTACGCAGTTCCCGCAGCTCTAGGTTGGCACCACCCTCGTATCGAATCGCAGCAGGTGGACGCAGCTTGGCCAGAAGCCATGCAAGCCTTGCCCGGAAGAACTTACAGACTCTGGACGGGGGTCATGGGAGGAACCCAACAAGCGGCGGCGTATTGAGGGCAGTGCCCCTCAATCGCTCCCTCCGCCCTGTGAACCTCTGAAACCCCCTCGCTGGACCCCCATCGAGGATGGTGTAGGAGGAGAAGTTGGACTATCACGTCCCACCCGTTTTCTCTTTTTTAAACGGACTTTCTGCGATACCATCAACCTCTCGTGCACCTTCGGAAAACAGGCACTGGAAACGAGCATACCGGTCGTTACCCAGATGTCTATTAACCAGCCCTTCCATGACCGCCATATTAGCGTCTGCCTCCAACTGAGAATCAACGCTCCACAGAGGTTTGCTCAGCTGAAGCTTCAGCTTTAAACAGTACACGCCCTCCTAGCGATGCTGCCGCTAACCTTTTCCGCCCATTTAGAAGCTCCGAATAAGAAAGTCAGCTGTACTGAGACAGACTAACAAACTCGTCCGAAAGCTCGACCGCGGGACGCGAGGAGCGAGAGGTTCGCGGGGTTTTCACCCGGCGAAACCATCCGTGCTTCCTAATACTCGCCACTGACGCCCCTAGCAACGGCCTCGTACCCGGAGATAGAAGGACCGTAGCGGAAAGCAGTCAGGGTGAGCCGCGGCTTCGTGAAAAGCACACGGCTCGCGAGCAAGCGCGTCCATGATCATGTTCTCGCCAGCAAAACATGAATCAACAACAAAGGCTGTATCAGCGTGAGCATAACTTCAGACTGAACACAACCGTCGTGTTTGATCGTACGGGAAGGTAAGCCGCAACCAGGATGGCACGGAGGGAAAGATATGTTAACCAACACACAATCCCACCGCGCTAGCTCTTTCAGAGAAATACCTTCTTAGAAGGAAGATTCCTCCTCAAGATCGCCGTCGACGCACGCAGGGGAACTCTCACAACACTTATCTGTGTATGAGAGGGAGAGACCGCTGCCTGTGCTGCTGATCCAACGACGAAAGAGGTGAATGTTGCCGCTTCTCACGCAGAGACGCTGCATTCGGCTCCGAAGAACAGAACGAGTGAACAGATGCACAGGCTGCCCTACTTGTACCCGGATGGCCGGGGCGTGGCCAGCTGTGAAATCTGCACACCCAATTTCATTGGCCTGTTTTCTATACTGTCAGAGGTGTTTGGGCTCTCAAGAGCGACCCCTAGTGTCGTACACTACTCGACACAACTCGGAGTGTACGACAGATAGGGAACCAAATAACTTAGTTCTGATGTGCAGAACAAGACTGCTGAGCTTCACAAAATAGAAAGTGGCTGTACGAGCTAAAGCGTTGAAAATCCCCATTTCCACCATCAGGGCAATAATTAAGTTCCAATCAACTAAAGATGTTACAAATTTGCATCGAAGAGGACGTGTGTCTATATCATCATAATTGATGGTGAGGAGGAGACATTGAGTGGCCAAAGACTCTCCAAGGATTACAGCTGGAGAATTGCAGAGATTAGTTGAATATTGGGGCCAGGAAGCCTAAAAAATGCAAATAGCCCCTACATCACCACAAGTTGTTTAGGAGGGTTTTAAGAGAAATCCTGTTTGCTCATCCAAAAACAAACTCCAGCATATTAAGCTGTCAGGTACGACTAGAACTTCAAATGGGACTGGCTTCTATGGTCAAATGAAACAAAAAAAAAAGAGCTTTTAGGCAGCAAACATGAATTCTATCGAATACTAAAAGATAAAAAAAATCTAAACCTGGCTGCTACAGTTAGAAATGTTATAAAGGTCCATGTTTAGATCTTACATCAGGACAATGATCCAAAACAAACACAAAAATGTGTCACTGAAGACAAAATGAAGCTTCTGCTATGGAAATCCTAGTTCCCTGACCTGAGTGGGGTGAAATGAAGAGGAGAAGCACCAACATGGAACTGGGAATCTGAAGGATCTGGAGAGATTCTGTATGAGGGAATGGTCTCTGATCTCTTGTTAGGTGTTCTCCAAACTCACCAGGGATTATAGGAAAAATTTTTAGAGCAATTATCTTGGAAAAATGACTTTGCAATAATTGGGTGCCAATAATTGTGGCCAACGTGAACTAGAGGAAAACATGTATCGCATAATGAGATTTTCCCCCCACTTTTTATTTTTTTACTTCAATGAAAGATTAGAATTTTGTGATTTTTTTTTTTAATGAAAGATCAAAAGGATAAACAATGCAAATTTATTTCCATAGCTGCCTTTGCTCATATTTACCAAGGGTCCCAATATTTGTAGAGGGCACTGTAATTCCAACAGCAAAAGTCAGTTTTATTGACTGGGATGCACATGTTATATATATATATATATATATATATAAAACAATAAAATAATTTTGAAAAAAAAAAATAGTTTAAAACTGGCATTTTAAATATTGCACAGTTTAACTAGTCTGCATTCAGTATTGTTATATGTTAAAATACGTAAGTTACATCTAATCTGTAAAACTTTATTACATTTTTAAATAATGTTTGATTTATTTTCAAGTTGCTTAGTTTGTTCTGTTTTATGTATAAAAATGTTATTTGCTGTAACTCTGTATAAGGCACACCAGGGCCAACTTTAAATCATAAACATATAAAAAGCCTTCACACCCTACATATAAAAAGTACCTGTACATGAGAGGCACCAAGATCACATGAAAAGCTTCATGTGCACCAGCAACTATACATTCTATAAGACTGTACTATATGTTCTTAAGTCATTTTTATTCATAATGTTCATTTCTACTGAATGGAAATTTGTCTGAGTCTGCCACAAATGACATGGAGAAAATGCATGCAAAATCTGAGGTGAAATTAAATAATTTAACATTCTGCTTTAGATACTAGATATGAAGAAATTCGATTTTTTTTTTTTTAAATTCACCATAGCCTTTGTACAAATATAATGTGCATAAAAAATGCAACAATCTAGTATTTTCAATACATCAATAACATTTATTCAAATAGTCTCACACATGAGAGCAGCCCCTGACTTAACTTTTGGCAAATAAACTTAACTGCAAAAAAAAAAAAAAAAGATGTTGGCCAGTTATAAGCTTATATTCAAAGACATTGAAATAAAAATGTCAATAATGTCAATTCAATGCGTTAATCTGTTACAACAGTTCTTAAATTATCTTTAAATTAATTATAATTAATATATAATTGATACAACTAATCAGCAAATCTGATTACACATTTTAATTAATGAACATCCCTCTTAATATATAGAAAAATGTTAAAAGATTGTTTATAAACTCTATTAGAGGTACACAGGAATTGGCAGTCTGATGAAATTTAAACTACTGTTCAAGAAAAATTTTATCATCTTTCTTTTTGTTGTACATTAAGTACAGAAATTATATTGTGTACATTTCTCCATTTATACCTTTGGCATTCTGGGGGCCACTGGTGACTCTGGGCCATAATCTAGGCTGGCTGCCTCATTCTGCTCACAATACTGAGGCTTCAGTTTGCCATATCTCTGACTGCAGTGCCGAAGACTCTTCCTGTGCCATTCCTGCTGCTTGGATTCACTATCACTGCCCACTCCAAACCACTGAGCTGTACCCCTGTATTAAAAAAAAAAAAAAAAAACTTATTATAGCACCACCTACAATAATTGTAATTTAGATCAATCTGGATTTGTGATAAACCTTTACTGTATGACAATGTTGGTCAAACACTTTTTAATTATTATGCAAGTAAAAATAATCATAAATGTGTATAATGATATTAGATACTAAAAAAGCTTTTGACAGGGTTCTAAACCCCTTTATTTTTGAAAGTTGCAAAGCATTTGGTTTTAATCAAACGTTTATTAAATAAATAAATAAATAATTGACAAAATGCAAGAGTTAGAGCCAATGGAGCTCTTTCAGAGAAATTTTAATTAATGAGGGGTATAAGATATTTGCTGAATGTATAGTGCCATTAGCAAAGAGCATACAATTTAATTCTACAATAAAAGATCTTAGAGTCGAGAATGAGGAACACAAACTTGCATTGTATGCAATATTGTTTTTAAAAGATGTAGAAAATGCATTGCCCTCAGTGTTAGAAGAGGTGGACCTCTGTGGAGATTTGACAGGTTATAAACTACAGTTTTACAAGGCAGAAGCTAGGAATAGGGGTACACTACAAAAGGGTTTTAAAAAGAAATATGATATTAAATGGAATCAATCTTAATGTACTTGAGAGTGATGTGTAATGTAGAGACAATGTAAAGAATTTCTAAAAGTGTAATTATGATACTTTAGAAACTACTATTAAAAAGGTGAAAAATACTACCTTTGTAAAATTATCTTTGTTTGAAAAAATTTGTACATTTCAACTCCCAGTATTCTTATTTCTGTTTCAAAATCTTTATATATACACCTTAGTAGTACACGTGGAATATTTGGTATATATGGTACTTTTAGAAAATTTATTTGGGATGAATGGAAACCATGAGTAAAACTCACAGGCTTACAAAACAGTAAAGAAATAGAGTGTTTAGCATTGCCTAATTTATAGCATTATTACTGTGTAGCCTGTTCAGCCAATTTTTATTAGGATGCAAGTGGATAATGAATCAAAGTGGAAATATATGTGGAGACTGGATTACTAGATGCTGTCAGTACATTCTTTGGGAGAAAGACAAATATGAATCATAGTTATTATTGCATAGGCGAAACTTTTAGATATTTTATATGAAGATTAGGGAACACAAGTTGGTTTGTTTAAGAGAAAGAGATCCAGATTTTAAAACCAAATGCCTTTGAGCAAGGCTTGGGCTGACAAAGGGTTTATAAGATTTTATCAAATTTATGGTTAAATCAAGTAATTTTAAAAATATCTACAAAAAAAAAAGTTATTTAAAAGATTAAATTAAAAAAAAAAAAAAAAAATCACCCTCAGTTTGTAGTTTATGATCAAAATGAACAAAGTACATAATTTACATAAGATTAACGTTCAATGGGAAGTTGAGTTAGAAAATAAAGGGTATTGAAAACAAAGATTAAAATAATTCCTAAAATGCAAACTCCACTTTGGCTAGTATAACAGAGATATTTCATAAAACCAGAAATATCATCCAAGTATAATCAGTCAGCTTCAGGATGCTAAAGAAATTGTGGTGTACTTAAAGTTCATTACACACATTTTTTTTTTTTTTAATTCTTGCAAAACAATAAAAAAAATGAAATTGTTTTCAGGTAATATTATTTTTTTAAAGAAACCATATATTATAAAGATACAAAATAAAAACTTCAGAAGTGTATGTTGGATGATTTTTGTATTTTATGACTATTCCCACTATGTTCTGGAATGTTACAGAAAGTATTAGAATATTCCAGAATATTAAAGAAACTTCTTGAATGTTCCCATACTTGCAAAAACAAAAAATCCTTAAAAAAAAGAAAAAAGAAAGAAAGAAAGAAAATTATTCGCACAAAAACTAAATCAATGTTTCATAAATAATGATAGAAGTTCTAAAATGTACCTGACCTAAATATTTACCAAAATATTGATGCTATATGAAAATAAATAATACAATAATAATTAGTACCACAGAATTACAGAAGAACAATAACTTTTTATTACATTGTGTTGTATCTGCATATTTTATTTTCATTCAATTCTCCTTGTCTTTTCAATGCTAAAGTTTCTTTTCAGTCCTATATTTCTAATTAAGATTAAAAAAAAACATCTATTCATCTATTTCTTTATCCACTCATTCACCTGTGATAGGGTAGTTTACCTGCGAATGCTTTGAGAGAGTGATGTTTGCCTCTTGAACGTTGTTCGTCTGTCCCTTGCAGATGGACTGCGATCTGACAATCCTTCACTTGACTGCTGTAGACTCACACTCTTCTTAAAAGATGGCCGCAGGGACTATAAATCACAAACACTCATGCAATTAGGACGCACTAAACTGTTTGAGCTGTGTAGCCTCAAACAGCTTCAAACTAAATTCTTGGATATCTCTTAATAACTTCAAGGCATTAACTTAGTCGCAAAGTTTACAACTAATTCTATCTTAAAAGTTTCTATGCAGATGGAAAATTCTTTAAAATGTTAATTACCTGTGAACTGACAAAAATCTGCAGGTCTAAATTATAAAGTTGTTTTGCAGCCAGTTAAACAGAACTGGCCGTTTTCATCAGCTTTTGCCATTTAGCAATCAAGATGTACTAATAAACTGTGAATAAATGGTCTGTGGGCATGCCATAGGAATTTCTTAACTGTTTAGTGCTCAGCAACTAACATTTTTATTTGACCGATATGAATAAAATAGTTAGTTTAATCTCTTATTTCATTATTAATATTTTGATAACAACAAAAATCCACCACAGAGTATATTTTATTTATCCATATCTATCAATTAAAGTTTGAAACCTATTTTTGTCCACAACTTGCAGTTAAATGCTAAAATCCCCTTTTTTTTTTACATCAGTCTACACTCCATACACACAATAACAAAGCAAACAACATTCTAAAAAAATAAAATAAATAAAAATAAATAAACTATCTTGCATTGCTTCAAAACTAAAATGAAATAGAAATTATACAAAAATAGTTTTCATTTTTCAAACTGAAGACAAAAATGGCCCAAATCTTTTGGACCACATTGTGAACTCTTTTAGATACCTTTTTGTCAGCCTCAGGTTTGGGAATTGCAATCATCAGACTTGGCGGCTTCTTGCTCTTCAGCCTTGATTGACCACTGTTACTGTTTGTGGCATCTTCTTCCTCAGATGACATCCTGATTCCGTTTTTCAGGGCTGTTTTGAGAAAATTAATTCATGAATTATTTAAATAGTCAAAATAATATTTATTAGTTGAGGTGACATTTAGGTTTTAAATCTAACAAAAACTGAAACGGGAAATTGTATATGCACCATTTGTAACAATATTTATGTATAAACATTACATTTAATGGGATTAATGAAAATTAAATCATGTTTATTAAGAAACCAGGCAGATAAAAAACAGTATATCCAGTATATAAAGGGGAGCATCAAGGCAAATCTTAAGGTCGCGTAAGTTTTTGAAGGTATTTTAGATGTACCCTTCACAATCTATGATGTCCCACAATCATAGTGTATAGTGTGGTCCATGCATTTCTTCATATTTTTTTCTACCAAGAAATAAGTATTGAAGACTACCATTGAAGAATATTTGTTTAGTTATGTCTAGATCACCTGAATTCATTCTAGATCAGTAGAAATGACAATATGGTGCCATGAAAGCCTGTCTGAAATCAGTTTTTGAAGAAAATTTGTTCTTTTTTTATGATTTATTTATAGACAACAACAAAAACAACTATGATAATAACAAACTATTATAAAATATTATTCTGTTTGTTTGAATACACAGCAAGTTTTTGGAGCTTTTTGTTTGCATTTCTACTTTTTCACAAATGGCTTGACCTTGGAACGTTAAACTTTTCAAAATTTTCCTTAGTTCCGAGGAAAAGGTTTAATCTGTTCTCAAAAGTTATCATATATCATTCTTACAACTTTTTATGATTTTGTCAGTGTTAAGTCCATAGTTTGCATGCATTGTTTTTACATGCATTTTCTGAAATGTAAGCAGACACATGACCTTACTACAGTCATATACTTCACTGTTATAGTTATACTGTTATATTGTTATATGTTCACAAAATGCTGTGGCTATGGTGTCAGTGCTGTTATTGGGCTTCTGAACTGGTGTTATCATTTTGACGGAACATGAAAATATAGTGCTGTATAGCCTTCATGTTCCAAATGCTGATTTAAAATTCCAGATAGCTCCAGATCATTTAGAATGTTCAGTGCTTTTTGTGACCAACATACAGGATATGGCATTATAAAAAGTGAGCAACAGACACATCTGTAAAACAGTTAGGAATTGATAATTCCACTTCAGTCTACATGAAATTGAGTTGACGTCAAGTGTAGCTGTTTGGAAAAACTTACACTTTCAAGATAACTTTATAGTTTGTTTATTTATTGTTAACTGTACTTAAACATTTTTATTAAAATAAAAAATACAACTGACTTTTAACCTTATATGTTTATAAAGGGGAATATTTTGCTTAGAAATATACATTTTTAAACTCAGACTGTTATTTTTTATATTGTCTTTTGACACACAAAGACAAAAAATAGGTTTTTAATATATGTAACAACTGCAGAAAGATTTACCCACTGTGGTATGCATTATGTTCTAACCATGAAATATTTTGAAGTTTTATTTGAAGTTTTGTTATGTGAAATAGCTTCAATTATACAAATCAAACAGTTTTTTAATAAATAATAAAAAAAAATAAATTAATAAAAGGTTTTTTTTTGGGTACTTAGGAAAATGTTGCCATATGGCCACAGTGTACCACAATGGAAAATGGCCAAAAAGTTTTTCTATTAAATTATGATTTTCTTTTCAAATGAAATGACCATTTCTTTTAGAAATTGATGCAACCAATCTTAATAATCTGCCACACACACACACAGACACATTCACACAAGCACAAACACATTCATTGTTACAGTCACTGAAGGCTTCACTGTCATCACATGGAAAAGCCAACTCTAGAATATTCCTATTGCCCTTTCCTATTGCTGTATTAATTTTATTAAAAGACTAAATAATTTCCTTATTCATACATAAATACAATTATTCTTCAATAAACACTTCAAATAAATAAATAACTGCAATCATATTATCGACATTACTATTTATAAAAAACCCCAACGGGGAAATACATTACTTCAGTTCCACTGTGGTACAGTGTTGCCATATGGCAACATTGATATTTTCTCATTTTACAGAAAAGCTATATTAGACAGTGTTAAATTGTGAATAAAAATATGTAATTTACTAAGCAAAGACGATGCAAAAAAATCCCCCTTGCGAAGAGATGTTCAGAAATTAGGTTTACAGAGCAATTATTGGAGCACTGCAACAGGTGTCCTCCATGTTGCGGTGACAGTAGGGAAAAAAAGTGTTTTGGAGGAACATTTAAATGCCATGTGGCTTAAATACAGAACATCATCAACTACCTTAAGGCCAGCCCTTTTAATTATGCCATATAAATGCCATATAAAATGTTGGTTGGTTGGGTGACTTACAACATGTTATCTGCATTTTCTAACCGTTCAAATAAAGTTTTGACCAAAAAGAAGAAGCCCAATTGTAGTAATTGGACTAAAGAATCTAATACAACAAATCTGATTCATTGCCTCTGTCATCTAGTCTGCTCTCTGTGTCTGAGGCAGTCTGAGGGCTGAGACAATCTCTTGGCGCCACCTACTGGTGTAATAATGTAACTGCACCAACTGAGAACTTGTCACCTTAACGACTGTGATTATTTTAAGTTTGACATAATGTTATGTACGCCAGTGGCTCACAGCCCTTTCTAGGTGTCACAAAAGATTTACGAGGGAATGCCAGGCTCTTTCTGGTTACAAGAAGTAATGTGTATTTTGTGGGGTCATTATAGATTTTGGGAACACTCATGTAGGCTCTTTAATAAACTTATAATCCTAATAGGGATAGTGTTTTGCGCAAACACTGTTTTTTAAGGCCATTATAATGTTCACTGTAAAATTAATACTTGTTATGTCTCTATTAAAAAAACAATATACAATGTGTGCAGTAAGAAGTAGCAAGGTAAATCACCAAGGGCATTGTGACAGACATCTGCAAGGAAGTGAAATACTACGACTATGACAGCTGCATGATCTGAAATTACTATGGGCCTATAAGAGCTAAACTGACACAAGAAAGCAGCTGTGTCATTCCATGTCAACTCAAACAGAGGTCCCCAGCTTTTTTTTTTCCTGGTGAAAGAATGAAAGAAATGCATAAGTGAATAAGAAAGACAAAATATTAAATACCATAAATATATATTTACGGAGTAATGCACTATTACGTAGAGGGGGGTCAAAATGACAGCTTTCACCTGAGATTTGGAGCCAAATTACAGGTGGGTAAAAATGACTTTATCTGTGTTGCATTATATGCCAATGGTGATAGTTAAAAAAAAAAGGGGCATTTTTCAGGTTCCTAAAGGAGAAATTCACTTCCAGAACAAACATTTACAGATAATTTACTCGCTGCAGAATTTTATCAATGCAGAAGTACCAACCCAGTGTTTACAAAGTGAACGTGCAAAGAAGGTCAAATGCCCTTTACCCAAAAAAAAACATGTAGGATGATTTTGAAGTTGGAGGACAAAATGAGATGGGAGTTTTCAACATACCCTACCCGGATTACACAGACTATGCATCCACATTGCAGAGCTAGACAAGACAAGCATTTGAGGTTAAAAAGTATATAAATTGTAAATTTTTTTTAGAAAAATAACCCTTCTTCCTCGGCTGGGATCACATTTAGAGCTCTTAAAAGCTGCATTCAAACTGCATTTTGGAAGTTCAAATTTGCAGGCACTATAGAAGTTCACTATATAGAGAACATTCCTGAAATGTTTACATAATTTCATTACAAATACAACATAATTTCTTTACGCCTGAAGAAAGAAAGACAAGAACATCTTGGATGACAAGGGGGTGAGTAAATTATCTGTAAATTTTTGTTCTGGAAGTGAACTTCTCCTTCAGCACACTTTTATTTTGGTACTGTATATCAATTTCTGAGTTTCCAGAGATATTGCCATTTCAATGTGGCTCCATGAGTAAATTGTTATAATTTACACATTTTCAGTCATCAAAAACCAATTCAATGTCCACAATAGAGATGTCACGATACCAAAAATCTAGTATTTTAAAATCACTGAAAGTACACAAGTCGATAACCATGGTTAAATATATATATATATATATATATATATATATATACATACAATATTAACATTAAGGACACCAGTCCTTACAGTCCAGTGTCATGCGTCGTGTTCCACACAAAACGCATGTGTACTGATTTGAGTTGTCTTGCGTGTCTTCATGTGCTTTAATGCATTAAAATTGATTCACTGATTATATTGGCATGGCATGTGCAAATAATAAACTTTTATGAGGACACAGCAGTGGCCCAGTTGAGCCAGTGACAAATCTGTCAACTGTCCCGAGTGTCCTTTACGCTGACCCAGGGCCATTGGGCAGACCCTCTTGTTGAGCCCTGCACTCAATACCCTACACAAATACCGGAGCTTTGAAAGCTGTACTACGGGTACTGTGGAAAGGCTGGTATCATTAAGTGTTTAAAAATTAGGCGTTGACTTGGTACCAAAGTACCAGTACTTTTGAAAACACTAGTCCACATTTTTTAATTTTACCTAATATTCTTTGAAAACCCCTGGTCAAAAACCAAATGTGGGACACTGGATCGGTATTGGCCAATACTTGGATTGGTTCTGAAAAAATGAACAATGACCGTTTCAGCGAATTTTTGGCAATCCGTTATGTTCAATGCCAGAGTACAAGGTATATTTCTAGTTTCAACATTATTTGTCTTTCAGACATTTCAGTTTAAATACAGTAACAATTAGCTGTATGCAAAATAACCCACACTTGGTTTCCAAGTTTCAACCATTTAAAATTCAACAATTTGGACAAGAAACCACACTGACATTCCCCATCAGCAAGGAGCTTCAATACCATTTTAACTGAAAACATTGATATATTTACATTATATTGTAAACTGTGCACTGTTATCAAGCACATTGTATAATACACAGAACATTACTTTATCAGCTCTTTGAATTAATAACTGTTTATAGCAGGGGTGTCCAGTGTTGCTCCTGGAGGGGCCACTGTCACTGTCCTGTTTTTCATTTTACCTTAAAACATTTATACGTTTACAAGGTCACATTGTAAAGTGTGCACAGTTATTAAGCACTATATCAATTGCACAGAACATTACCTTATAAGCTCTTTGAATTAATAACTGTTTATTGTAGGGGTTTCCAATCCTGCTTTTGGATGGCCATTGTGCTGCAGAGCTGAGCTACAGCCCTAATTAAACAAACCTAAACCAAAAAAAAAAAAAAAAAGTCAAGGTCTTACTAGGTAGTAGGGATGTCACAATACTCAATATAATATCGAACCTTTCGTTACGACATCTACGGTTCAATATACGCGTTTTGCATTTGGTTTTGCAATTAAATAATTTCCTTGTTTTATTTCTCTCGGAATTTGCTGTGTGTGCCAGTAATTTCATGTGCTGAGATGAGGAAACGCTTCCCTGTTTATATTTGAAAAAGCAACAGACGCAGAGCATCTGTCACACGGACGGTCTCTGTGGCTCCCTCTATCCCCCACCAGCGGGAACCCTCACCGGAGTTCTAAAGACTACCTTTCCCATAATTCCGTGCCTGGGACTGCCACTTCCGGTTCCGGGTCTCCCGGTTCACTTCCTCTTTGTCGGCCATTTTACAGCGTTGCGCGGGCTGGCGCTTCGCGAAGTTTTGTTAGTCATGCTCTCAATCCTAAGCGTTCTTTTCTCGGACTGCCTACTCGTTGCCAACCGGACTGTTTATCGTGTGTGAACACTTGCTGCCTGCCTTTTACCGACCCTCGCGCTCCCCTTGGATTATTCCCTTTGATCGCCGCCGGCCCCGACCTATTAAATGGACTTTGACTACCCGATTGGATTTACCTTCACCACACCTGTCCGCTGTTGTTGACCCGAGCTTGTTGTTTACGTCTGAGTATTTAATAAAGCTGTTGCAAATGGATCCAACGCCTCCGGATTCTTCCGTGACTCCGTTACAGAAAACTTCGCCACCGACGGATCCAGCGACAGCAGGTCAGATCGCTTCCGAAGTCTCCGCCCAGGCCTCAATGTTGACACGCCACCAACAGCAACTGGAGCATCTGACCGCCCTAACCGAGCAGCTAGTGCGGGCCGTACAGGGATTGCAGATCGCTACACCGCCGGCAGCACCTCCTCCTACTGCCAGCCCGCCCCCCGCCGCACCTCCAGTCACCGCAAGTCCCCGACTGGCTTTCCCCGAAAAGTTCGACGGTACATCAGGCAAGTGCAAGGGGTTCCTTCTGCAGTGTACTTTGTTTGTCAACCAGCAGCCACATCTTTACCCCACTGACGAGGGGCGGATTGCGTTTGTTTGCTCTTTGCTTACTGGGAAGGCGTTGAAGTGGGCCACCGCAGTATGGGACCTCGGGCAGCCTACCTTCCCCTCTTTCGCCGCCTTCCTTCGGAGTTTCAAGGAGGTCTTTCAGCCCAGCCCAGAGAGCAGCGAGGCTGGGGAACAGATTATGGCTCTGAGGCAAGGACGTCGCACCGCGGCGGAGTATGCACTGGACTTTCGTACGCTGGCAGCGCAGAGCGGTTGGAACGATGGCCCCCTCAAGCTTCACTACCGTAAGGGATTACAGCCGGACTTACAGGTGGAGCTGGCCTGTCGGGATGAGAACCTGTCTCTCAGCCAGTATATAGAGCTGTCCATCCGCGTAGACAACGTCATGCGTGCCCGCAAGCCAAGCCGAGCGTTCACCGCATCTCCTCCTTTCCCCTCAGTCCCCATGGCATCACCGGAACCCATGCAGCTGGGTGTGACCAAACTGTCTGCGGAGGAGAGGGAGCGGCGTCTCAGGAACAACCTCTGCCTGTACTGTGGACAGGCAGGACACATCCGGGCCACCTGTCCCACTCGACCTCCTCGTCCACCTGCCTCGGTGAGTTCAACCAGATTACACCTCAATCGTTGTGAGATTCCCGTGACTCTGTGCTATGAGGACTTATCTATTCAAACCACCGCTTTGATTGATTCCGGCGCTGCCGGTAATTTCATTGACGCAGATTTCGTTAGGACTAATCATCTGCCCATTCTCTCCTGTGTCTCCCCGGTGGCAGTGGCCGCCCTCGACGGGCGACCATTAGGGTCAGGACGGATAGAGCACACGACAGGGGACCTCACTCTCCACACCGAACCTCAGCACAAGGAGACCATCCGGTTCTTCATCATCACCTCACCTCGAACACCTCTCATCCTCGGTTACCCCTGGCTGCACCAACATGAACCCACCATCTCCTGGTCAGAAGCAACAATTACACACTGGTCCTCCCGCTGCCAGCCCCACTCCAGCCAGCCTGCCGTACAACTCACTGCTTCACCCGAGCCCCATAGCCCCAGGAGCATCATTCCCGAGGAATATCAGGACCTTCTCGAGGCCTTCAGCACCATCAAGGCCACCCATCTACCTCCTCACCGCGCTGGGGATTGCGCCATAGATCTAGTCCCGGGAGCTTCACCACCCAGAGGACGTGTCTTCCCGCTCTCGCAGCCTGAGTCTGAGGCCATGAACCAGTACATACAAGAAGAGCTCGCTAAGGGCTTCATCCGACCCTCCACCTCACCAGCCTCGGCCGGGTTTTTCTTTGTAAAGAAGAAGGACGGCGGCCTCCGCCCATGCATTGACTACCGAGCACTCAACGCCATCACAGTCAAGTACCGTTATCCTCTCCCGCTGGTGCCATCGGCCTTGGAGCAGTTAAGAACAGCCAAGATTTACACCAAGCTGGATCTACGCTCGGCCTACAATCTCATCAGGATCAGGGAGGGAGACGAATGGAAGACAGCCTTCTCGACTACCTCGGGGCACTACGAGTACCGGGTGATGCCCTTCGGACTGGCCAATAGTCCTTCGTACTTTCAGGCCTTCATTAACGAGGTGTTCCGGGACATGTTAAATCGATGGGTAATCGTCTACATTGATGACATCTTGATTTACTCGGACTCCTACTCTGAACACGTCCAGCACGTCAGGGCAGTGCTTCAGCGACTCGTCCAGCACCAGTTGTACGCCAAGCAGGAGAAGTGCGAGTTTCATCAACAGAGCATCTCCTTCCTGGGATACATCATCAGCCCAGAGGGGGGTCGCTATGGATGAGTCCAAAGTCACTGCCGTTCGGGACTGGCCTCGCCCCAAGACCCTTAAGGAACTACAGCGTTTCCTGGGGTTTTCGAACTTCTACCGTCGCTTCATCCGGAGCTTCAGCTTAGTAGCCTCTCCACTCACTTCAATGATCAAGAAGGGTGACACTCGTCTCTCCTGGTCTCCAGTCGCTATCCAGGCCTTCGAGGAGCTCCGTCGGAGGTTCACCACGGCTCCTATACTCCATCATCCTGACCCAAGCCGACCCTTCCTCGTGGAGGTCGACGCTTCCAGTACCGGCGTCGGAGCTGTACTGTCACAGAGACAGGGACTTCCCCCCAAGACTGTTCCCTGCGCCTTCTACTCTCACAAGCTAAGCCCAGCAGAGAGGAATTACGACGTGGGCAACAGGGAGCTGTTGGCTATCAAACTTGCACTCGAGGAGTGGCGGCATTGGCTGGAGGGCGCTTGCCATCCTTTCACCATTCTCACGGACCACCGGAATCTGGAGTATCTTCGGTCAGCCAAGGTCTTGAATCATCGACAGGCCAGGTGGTCGCTTTTTTTCACTCGTTTCCACTTTGAAATTACCTATCGACCAGGATCACAGAATACCAAGGCCGATGCCCTCTCACGAATTCACGAGCCCGACCACGCCCTGACACCGCCTGAGTCCATCCTGCCCCCGTCCGTCATTGTAGCCCCTGTGGCCTGGGACATCATGACGGAGATCGCAGAGGGACACACCCAGGATCCGCCCCCCAATGACTGTCCCGAAAACCTGACCTATGTTCCCCTCAATCTGCGAACCCGGGTGCTTTCCGAAGTTCATTCGACCCCCAGCTCCGGCCACCCGGGGATCGAGGCTACCATACAGCTGCTGCACAACAGGTTCTGGTGGCCTTCTTTGCGCACTGATGTGATCTCCTTCATTAAGAACTGCCCAGTGTGTAACACCTCCAAGACCCCTCGTCAGCTACCCGCCGGCCTACTGCAGCCCCTGCCAGCACCCCGGCGCCCTTGGTCCCACATCGCCGTAGACTTTATCACAGATCTACCCAGCTCTCTCGGCCATACCACCATCCTCACCGTGATCGACCGATTCTCCAAGGGGTGTCGCCTCATCCCACTTCCCAAGCTTCCCACCGCTATGGAGACGGCTGAGGCACTATGTAATTCGGTCTTCCGTTTCTACGGTTTGCCTGAAGACATTATATCTGACCGAGGCCCCCAGTTCACCTCCCGCTTGTGGTCCAGTTTCTTCCGTTTGCTGGGGGTCAATATCAGCCTCACCTCCGGCTACCACCCCCAGGCCAATGGACAGGCCGAGAGACTGAACCAGGAGTTGACCCGGTTTCTACGCTCCTACTGCCAGGACCACCAGGAGGACTGGAGCCGCTTCATCCTCTGGGCCGAATACGCCCAGAACTCCATCCGTAAGCCCTCCACTAACCTAACCCCATTTCAGTGTATTCTAGGATTTCAACCTCCCTTGTTCCCCTGGTCCGGCGAACCTTCAGAATTGCCGGCGGTCAACTCCTGGTTTCAGCAGAGCGAGGAGACCTGGAATCGAGCCCATGTCCACCTACAGCGGGCAATCCGTCGAACGAAGACCCAGGCAGATCGCAGACGCCAGGCGGGTCCTCCCTACGAACCTGGACAGTGGGTCTGGCTATCGACCCGTGATCTACGCCTCCGTCTTCCCTGTAAAAAGCTCAGTCCCAGGTACGTGGGTCCGTTTAAAATCAGTCGTCAGATTACACCTGTATCATTCAGATTAGAACTCCCACCAGAATACCGAATCTCACCCACTTTCCATGTCTCTTTGTTGAAGCCCGCTGGTCGTCCGGGAGGAGTGGAGGACCTAGAGGGGACCGTTCCGCAGGGACCTACCCCCCTGATCATCGATGGAGAGGAGGTCTACCGAGTCAACACAATACTGGACTCCCGGCGCCGGAGAGGTCGTTTGCAGTACCTGGTCGACTGGGAGGACTACGGCCCTGAGGAGAGGTCATGGGTGCCGGCTGAGGACATCCTCGACCCCTCTCTACTCACCGACTACCACACAACGCACCCAGATCGACCAGGTCCCCGCCGTAGGGGAAGACCTCGGCGCCGGTTACCTCCTCGTGCCAGGAGGCACTCGCAGGGGGGGGGCTCTGTCACACGGACGGTCTCTGTGGCTCCCTCTATCCCCCACCAGCGGGAACCCTCACCGGAGTTCTAAAGACTACCTTTCCCATAATTCCGTGCCTGGGACTGCCACTTCCGGTTCCGGGTCTCCCGGTTCACTTCCTCTTTGTCTGCCATTTTACAGCGTTGCGCGGGCTGGCGCTTCGCGAAGTTTTGTTAGTCATGCTCTCAATCCTAAGCGTTCTTTTCTCGGACTGCCTACTCGTTGCCAACCGGACTGTTTATCGTGTGTGTGAACCTTTGCTGCCTGCCTTTTACCGACCCTCGCGCTCCCCTTGGATTATTCCCTTTGATCGCCGCCGGCCCCGACCTATTGCATGGACTTTGACTACCCGATTGGATTTACCTTCACCACACCTGTCCGCTGTTGTTGACCCGAGCTTGTTGTTTACGTCTGAGTATTTAATAAAGCTGTTGCAAATGGATCCAACGCCTCCGGATTCTTCCGTGACTCCGTTACAGCATCTTCCATTCTAATGACATGCAATGATAAGCCTTTCTAAACTTGCTGTCCAACAAAAGAGTTATAAAAACAAAAGTTATAAAAAACATTATAACTTACTGTGCCTTCTTATCACAGAATGAGGCAGACAATGTATTCTATAGTCATATTCTATGTATGTCCATTAGCAATGGCTTACAAATATACTTAATTACTATGAAAATACACGATGGCTTGAAGAACACAGATAAACCATATATTATTCCAGAAGAGTGTTTATTGTCCTTATATTTCATCATTCAAAACGTTTAACGTTATATGTTGTTTTTATTCAGTTACAGAGATAGTGATGCCTTTATCCCAGGGTTCCCACACCTTGGTTAACTTCAAGTTCAAGGACCTTTAAAAAACTTTCCAGGTCCAATACCCTCAAATTCAAGGACTTAATGTGGAGACACATTTCAAGTGAAAGCAAGGTTACATCGTGTTACCTTGTAAGATACATTGTTACAGTTGTTACGTGTCAAATACAACTATGCAAAAACGCATTTGTTATTATTCATTTTTTCATATTTCTGTTTTGCATAAAACTGAAGAATATTCAGCTCTGCACCTGGCCAAGTAATGGTCCTTTGGATCTCTGGGAAGCCATTCTTTGTAATCTTAATTATTATAATTAAAAAGCCCCCAAAGTAGCGCAACGACCATATCCCACATCAAAACTCAAAATATTTAATTTCCACACCTAAAATGTATATTTTACAGTCACCCTTGTGCAGACTGATCATAAACAAAGCTAAAAGGCTTCCTACCATTGGCATCACAAAACTTAATATCTTGCACAGTTTCATCACAGCTAGAATGCAAAATGTTACAATACAAGCATTTCAGTCAAACGTAATTTAGGTAATAAAGGTAATATTTCAAACATTTAACCTACAGGAGAAGAATCAACCCAAGTATTAAAATCAGCCCAATTCCATGCAAAAAAATGTGGATTTGGCAACCCTGCATCCAACACAACATGCAGGAATCAGATTTAACTAGGGATGTGACCCGGCCGGACGCATTTTCAAAAAGAGGACATGTCTGGGGCACTTTTGGTCACTCTAACTAACATAGACTATGAAATGTTGGCAAAATAACACATTAGCGCCCCAGAGAGATTAAAATGGAATTTTTTTTTCCAGAAAACACCTTGCACAAAATAAATTCAAGTACTTTCAAGGACCTGTATATCTAAATATGTTAATTTTCAAAAACATTCCAGGGCCTTGAATTCTTTTTTCAGATTCACAAACTTTCAAGGATTTCAAGGACCTGTGGGAACCCTGTTATCCATATTAGAGAATCTGGAACGAACGTAATCAGTGTTACTTTGACGAATATGTGGATTTTCTGCATGAGGGCGCCCTCTGGCGTCCAGTATGAGTAAAACATCCTATTTTGCGTAAAAATTGAAAGAATAATACCTACCTCAAAAAAAATATTAAGCAGACATATAATCCACATTTTTTCCAATGTACAGAGGTTTACAAGAGCATTTTGTTGTTAATTTGTTGCAGAAAATACACTGATGTGGCAGGCTATCAGAACCAAACCGAAAACCATTGTTAAAAACCGAGGTACATATTGAACTGTGGACTAACTGTATTGTTGCATCCCTACTAGGTAAGCATATAAGAAAATTTCAGGCACATGTGCTGAGGCAAGCTAGAGCTAAACTCTGTAGGAAAGTGACCCTCCAAGACTGAGTTGGGACATCCCTGGTTTATTAAAACTTGCCGACTGAGAGATTGTACATTTGAAACCACAAACAAAATCGAAAAAAGTGCAGGGTCTCAAGACATGCTTTAAAAAAAAAAAAGAAAAGTTGAGTGAGTAACTGAAAAAGCAGACTAGACGCAATACAAGACAGTCAGTAGCATCAGTTTAACATATGTTTACATCGAAAGCAACCTTTCTCTTTTTTATCACCACTAGGCTAGGCCAAACAAAGTGCAAGAATTTATAATAAAAATCTATATTATTTGATGTTCGTTATTACCTGAGTGAGTCTTCATAAATTGAATTAGAATAATGTATTCTAATCAAAACTATGATCATGAGGTAGAATTACCAATAGTATTCCAATTTTAATGTTATGGACGGACAGGGGGCAGTTTATAATGACCACTCATACTGTATCAAAATATTAGCAGTACACAAAAGCACTTAAAATGGAAATACGTTTCAGCGTGTGTGTGTGTGTGTGTGTGTGTGTGTGTGTGTGCGCTGTGTGTAACATGGTAATCATTCAGTATACACACAGCATTAGTGGTTTATTTTCCCATTTGAATTTAATTAGCAAATTACAGCTGGTTATTCTTAATATTCCATATTTATACATAAATATGAATACTATGTTGCTTTCTCCATAGCTGTCACACTTGTCGTCATTGTTGACAATCTATTTTTTCTGTGGCTTGCCTAGCGCTTCAGTACATGGCTTGGGCATGTGTTTCGACCCGCTGTACTGCACACATCTGCCACTGCAGCCACTCTAGTCAATGCTTGTGTTTATAGCCACCGCGCTGCAACTCGTTGAAGCGGCTCTCCGTGCTGCATCGCTAAAGTTAGGTTAATCCCCCACCTCGTCCCTACCCTCCCTCCAACAATTTGAATTTCCGTGGGTGGGATTTATTTTAATGATATTCTAATGGACCGCGTTGTGACATCATTGCATGCGGAAAACAAATGCTGTAGTCCAAAGGAGCGGTTCATTGTAGTTCTTGAAAAGGTATTTTTAAAAATGAAATATCTCCTTTTGGAGTGGACTTTGAGATTTGTAACTTTGTAGATTTTTTTATGCCCAAAGATACACACCACACATTGACTAAAGTTCAAAAAAGTAAAAAAGCATAATATCACCCCTTTAATGTTTTGTTTTAAAAAAAAGCCCAATCAACAGAGCTTTCGTCGTTAATACAGGCTACATTTTTTTCATACTTTTCTCATTCTCACTAATTCAAGTTTTTATATGAATAAATTTCTTAAGGGAACCTATCAACTTTGCAACAGCAAGCATCACATCAAAAAAAGAACCTCAAGGTTGATGTAGGCAAATGTGTGCAAATGTATAGGGCCGCATTCCTATACTTTGCCCGGTGCCCCAAAATTACTAAATATGCCCCTGTTTGGCAGCCCTGCTTCACACATTACTGTTGGATCCAATCATACTGTCGGGCACAGCATCGTCTTTTAGTTTCAATCTCTCTAAAAAAACGGTGTTGAACTATATATTGTTTAAAAACAAATAAGCGGTAAAATGAAGCAAACAAACGACCAAGTTCTTACTGATAAGATATGAAACTTTATTAAAATAAAGTTCATCCACTCTGTCCTAGTATAATGTAGATCCCTTAACTTGGAACTGCACACTGTCTTGTTTTCTCTAAAGCCATCTTTATTATTTGGTTGCTGAGTAAACTTGTGTTCACCTCTGTCATCATTTACTTCCTACATGCGCAAATCGGTGGGCAGGGCTTAAGAAGCAGTTACGCAGAAGTAGGTGTTGATCTTTTTCTGCAGTGGTAGTACGACGAAAGACAATGCTTTCAGATTGTGACAAATTCCAAAACCCCTTTAAAGATTTCTAAACGAGAAATGTGTCAGAACACACATTGCATTGCACCCTGATGAATATAGGACTATGTAGCCATGACTGACCAGAGTGCACATGATGATCTATGTCCGTCAAAAGCTCTGGAATGGGAATACAAGTATTGGAACTGGACCTTGGACCAGTGGACAGTGGTCATCTAGTCTGATGAGTCCAGTTTTTAGTTTTTTTTTTTACATCACTTGGACACCCATGTACATATGCACACACAAAAAATGCTGAGTTAAAAAAAAACAATTTAAGGCTTTTTACACAAAGATTTTTACATGGTTCTAAACACCACTTTCAAAGAAAGAAAAGTTTCACACATGCAAGCTAGGTTAGCGCCGCTTTTTACCTGGGGTTATAAAACTCAACCTAAGTGTAAAATTACTATACTACTGGGTTCACTTTATCAGACACAGAATGTCTGCAGTAACAAGACAGGCTACAGTAATAATCAATGTGTGTGCACTAGGAGCTTGTGTCACCAAAACAAATTCCTTGTATAAGCATATTTTTTCAATAAAGCTCATTCTGATTCTGATACTGACGAAGTGAGAATTTATTAATAAAGGAATGCCCAGAAATGGACCAAAAAATAGACTAAAATAAAAACTATTTATGTGAAAAAGTGCAGACAAGAAAGGCAAATCAACAGTTATACAGCTAATACAGTTAAATGGTAACCTGTTAATTGCTTCTTAAAAGTTACATTGAACACTGTTAAACAAAATTTTAAATAAACATTTATCAGCCACAATAAAAAGTAAGTCCTGAGTAAAGAAACTAAGTAAAAAAAAAGTAAGACCTTGCCATTCAACCTGCTACCTCTTATGAGGTAACTGCATGGATTTTGACCTGGGTGACTACAAAGTTGCTCTCAGACCTAGAGAGGGTTATGCCTGATATATAACCTTCATTTTTATACCACTTGGCTTAATGTTTGGATAATGTAAAATATAATGCAAAGACAAAAAAACAGTTTTAATTGTGGTCAAATACTTAAATACTACATGTCACTACATAACTCAACCAGCTACTGTGGAGACAATCAGGAGGACATATAGTATAAAGGATTGTTATTGAATGTCTTTAGTCAGCCTTAACCCCTAATTACAAGAAGAAAAAAAAAAAAAACAGATTTCACTTCCTCTGTATAAAAATGAACATTTCACAACTGCAGACTGCTTTAGGATTTGTTTTATTACTAAAAGATGCAAAATATTAGCAAACCATTCCTGAGAGCTTACATGCATGTGAAACTAAACTATTAAAATGACATTATCAGTGACTGCACAATGTGATTGTACAAAGTAACATTATCATAAATTGGACCATGTATTGCACAGTTTAACTGTTCATAAACAATCCAGTAAATGACTGCTTTGGATACTATGGTTCTAGAAACAAGCATCAATAATAATACTTCTTTAGAAAAAAAATAATAATAATAATTGAGTGAGATTCTCAGGACACTTTTACATGATTTAGCATTGTCCAAAGCATTGCTCTCTATGCAGTGAAGTGCCAGTACTGCATGCTAATCAAACACTGCAAATACAATGTCAACTTTGACCTTTGCCAATGAACTTTCAAAGCACAGACAATTATTAATGAACAATCTGTAAGACATATGCAATGACACGTCTTCACAATTTCAGGTTTACAACCTAAAAGGCTGTTCATACCAAATGTGAATATTCAAGACATTCAAGAATAACTGATTATTTAAGTTTTTTATCCCACTGAATCTGGAACTGAAGATATAAAGGATGTTATGGACCCTACTCACACTATTTTGATATTTTTAAATATAATATTTAATAATATTATTAGTTTAATAATATCATTAGATATTTTAGTTTTTAATATATTAATGTACATTTTAGATGTTTGTTTTGTGTTAGTCTACCGTAACATTTTTGACAGTTAAAACTATATTTTACGCAACAGTAAACCTGCAAACTAAAGTGTGAGCAACAAAGCATAGCATTAAAAAAAAAAAAAACACACACACACACACACACACACACTTACTATGTCAGAAGGAACCACTGTTTGTCTTGGATGATTAGAGGGCAAAAGAGGAACAGTAACTCACTGACTAATCTTCAGAGTGGTCTTTCTGCTGAACATACAAAAGAAGACAGTTATGACCAAATCAGAACAGTGTACTGTTTCGCATTTTATTAAAAGGAAAGCTGGAGCACAAAATAAGTGTTACATAGTTAGAATCTGAAGCTAATAATTTGACAGCTAGTCAACTACCTAATGGGTATAAAGGTATAATAAAAAGAAATTTCACATAAAGTATTTCTACAACATAAACATCCAAACAAGATTTCAATCTAGGTTCATACTAGCATATGCTTGTCTTGAGGCAAAAAAAATCTTTTTTATTTTCCACATGATGCATTTCTCACTGTTACGTAATGGGTGTTGCACAAATGTCAGCTTCCTTTTGTAAACTGCAAAATAAGGATGTGATTACAACATGCCCCACGATTAAAGGCCAGCAGTTTAATGAACACATTGTCAGGGGTAGCAAATAGCCTATACCGTACATGTTACATTTACTTTACATTGTAAACAAGTCCTCCTGGTTAACAAACTGAACAGCTTGTTTACCTAAAAAAGCAGGAACATGAAGGTGAGCAAGATGATAATTTTGTAGACAGATGACAATGGCAAAAAAGCACAAAGGTGAGTATTGTCCATATGACTGGTGCACCATACTCAGCTATAATACAAAGCTATCATACAACAAGACTATAACGCACAAGTGATATGAACTATTTGAGACACTTTTAAGGTGTTTTTCAAGTTTGGAATTTCAAAATATCTATACACTTTTATTGCTGAAAAGAGCTGCTCGGTCATTCATTGCTTATAATAAATGACAGATAACAGGCCCTATGCAAATGTGGAATTTATGGATGCAGTTGAGCTTTATATGCATTGAAACAGGCTTTGCATTGTAATACACTGCTTCTTCTGGATTACAGACATTGAGAAATAATTATATTATTTAACACTTTAGTTTTGGCATCTCCTTATATGTTCCTTAAAGTATGACAGTGGACAATTTTATATACAAGTTGCTATTAATTATTCATTAATTTTATGATTATGACAAACAGAGGGTAAATGCAGTTACTTTAATGTTTTGGTTTTTGTTTTCTGGAAATACAAAGAGACAAAAAGTAGCATCACAACTTGAAGTACCAGACTGGAAAGGCATCTTAAAAGTACAGTTCACCCAAAAATGTTAGTTCTATTATCATTCAGTCACAATGTTGATTTCCCTCATGTTGTTCCAAACCTGTATGTCTCTTCTTCTGTTGAACACAAAAGAAGGTATTCTGAAGAACGTACAACTATTATTATACATACAATGAATGTCAAAAGGGTCAAAAACAACACTGGAAACTGACTTTCATTGTATAGGGAAAAAAAAATTCTGAGAAAAAAAGGCAAACTTGGAATGACATTTGAGTGAATAAATAATAAACAAATTTGGACAATATTTCTAATACAAAAAAAACATGAATACAAAATAAATTAAATGAAAAAAAAATTACTGTATCTCTGTTCAGTGGAGGAGCAAGTCTGAACTTGCAAAGTTGAAAGCCCTGTGCACATTCCTTAGGTCTCCCTGGGCTAAATTATTTGAATAACGGTATACAGTAACTGTAGAGATCATAAAGAAAATATGAGACTACAAAAAGCAAGCCAGTGATTGTCTGTTTTTGAAGATCTGGGATGATCAGTTATCTGAAGGGAATGATTCTGAGCATGATGAACACGATGAAAACCTTTTACGATAAGACATTTAAATTAGTTATTAGAATGGACTAAATTCTTGTTTTCCAGCAGACATGCCATGACACGGTGAGCCTGCCTAAATGTCTCTACATATTTGATTTAGATCTACAAGTAAAAACATGTTAAAAGCATGTTAAAATGTTGTCAAACAAGCCATGTAAGGACATAAAGAGGACAAAAGACTGAACCTATAGAAACCATGCAAGAATTCAATTTGTACTTTGTTATATGTATTTTGAGGTTGTCGAGGTGGTCTCATCTATAAACATCTAGTCATGCAGTTCCTACTTCTCTTTTCATTAGATGTTGAAGAATTTTTCAGAACTTTTCTGACTCTTCAAGTTTGTTAAAATAGTACCACAACTATAGTGTAAAGGTGTTATTTAGTGTTCTAGGGCACATGGGCTCAGAAAATTACATATTTTATCGTATCTTTATTGTATTTTTGCCACGGACTTCTTTGTTCACGGCATGGCCTTCGTGTAAAGTTCGCATAAGATGCTTCTATTGTCACTTTGCATTATCTAAAACTGCTATGAATCCATTTTATAACCGCTTCCTCAACATAAGCAATTCACAAAGACAAAAGAAAAAAAGTCGCTCGAATTACACGCAGACGCGAGGGGTTTTGTAAACAAACATATAGGCTGTAAGGTATAACGAGCTCATAACAGAAAGTATCTGATAACAACGGTAGTTAGTCTAAGTGACTGAACTCGTTTAACTCCCGCTGGTCGTTATCTTTAACATACATGCAGATTTTGATTCAAAACAGTTAGGAGGATCCATTATTACTGTCTTACCTAACAGATAACAGATGAGTGCACGTCCTCCAGAAGCGCTCCATTTACCTTAAGACACCAGTTTCTCTTCTTTCCTGTGTATTCCAGCACTTCATTTGCACATTCAGCAGGAGAATCCGGATTTTTCGGGACTAACTTGGAAGAACGTTTAACCCTTTAAAAATTATCTCAATGATGTAATGTTACGTGTAGTAAGTTGCTAGTATGCTTAAATTGTTTTTATGAAAGAGTGATATGAGGAAGCCCGAGCTCATTTCTCCTCCCTTCCTGGTACGCTTCCTACATGACGTCGAGTTGGAAACTGGGAGAGTTGCTCATCTACAACCACTAGATCACAGCCCAGCTCACACACACTTCATTTTTTGCTTTAACAGTTGACTTTAGAGATTAGCAAGAATGAATGACTAATTGATTACAAATGGTAGTGGGTTTGCTTACTTAGACAAAATTTTAAAGAAGCTAGCTCACCCCAAATTAAAATTAGCTGAAAATCTAAGCACCCTCACGCCATTCAAGATGTAGATAAGTTTGTTTCGTCATTGGAACATATTTGAAAAAAAAAAATGCTGGCCAATGGATCATCTGCAGTGGGTGTCATCCCTGGAAGACTGAATCAATTTATTTGACCAGATACGAAGATTTGGTTGATGTTCACAGATAGCTTGGCATACATGGTCGACATATCTATCTCCATTTTCAATCAGGTCCAACCAAGAGGTTGCGCTAGACTTCAATATAAAAATTCCGTCATTTTAATTTTCATATTTTAATTAAAATAACACATTTAATCACTTTTATTTTTGTTCACATTTTCATTTTTAACTAGATAACTTTAAGTTGGCTTGAGAAAGCCGGACCAGAAAGTTTGAAAAGTTAAAAAAGTTTAAGAAGTTTTAAGAAAATAAAAGTTTTAAGAAAAGAAAAAAAAAAGTTTTAAGTTTGATGGTTTTCAGTCTGAAGTAGTTTGAAGTTTAAAGTAGTTTTAAAATGTTAAAGTTTGAATGTTTTGAAGGCAAAACAGTCTCGGATAGATAGATAGATAGATAGATAGATAGATAGATAATCATGTTGTTAGTATGTTACTAACATAATTAACATATAGCATTTTGTTATAGTGATTAGCAAGTTACTAACATGTTTTTAATATGATTAGCAAGTTGCTAGCATTTTGCTAGCGTAATTAGCAAGTTGCTAGCATGTTGTTAGCATGTTTCTGTCATGATTAGGTTGCTAGCATGTTTTTAGCATGATCAGCAAGTTGCTAGCATGATTAGCAAGTTGCTAGCATGTTTCCAGCATGATTAGAAAGTTGTTAACATGTTCCTAGCATGATTAACAGGTTGCTAGCATGTTTCTAGCATAATTAGCAAGTTGCTTACATGTTTCTAGCATGGTTAGCAAGTTGCAAGCATGTTTTTATCATGATTAGCAAGCTGTTAACATGTTTCTAGCATGATCAGCAAGTTACTAGCATGATTCTGGTTGCTAGCCATAGATAGATAGATAGACAGATAGACAGACAGATAGATAGATAGATTAATGAGATTGAATGAGTCTCAATGGATTAGAAATATAATACATAGAAGGGAAGTTTAATCAGGGTGTTTTCACACTTGGTCCTTTTCAGGGGGTCTGAGCACGGTTCGCGTGATTTTTGGCCCATATGTGAACACTCCAAACGATCTCAGACCCCTCAGAAGCGAACCAAACCGAGACCATCTCGGGAGGTGGTCTGAGTACGGTTCGCTTTCGGCTAAAGGTACGGTTCGCTAAAAACGTGCATTGTGAACACAAATCGACCCGGGCTCACTTGATTTTTCCATTCACGAATTCCGATGTAGTTTGGTCATCAGATGTTTCCGTACAAATCAGCTGTTCATAATGACTGCTTCTCCTGGCAGATCGCTACAAATTATTCGCTCACAATGTACACTCGTTTATTTTCATTTCAACCACTTTCAAACTGTGTAAGAGTGACGCGGCTGTGTGCCTTGCCAGTTGCAACTTTTTGATATACGTTTTTACGAGCACGCACGTTCCAGGGGGGACTAAACTACACTCTCTTTAGCGTCTATTGTGTTTAAACTGTCAAAACACCCATGGTTTACATATACACAGTTGGTTTTGTCTCAATCGAACGTAAACATCTGACAAAGTAATTGCGTGTGTATCAATATACTGATCTGTGCATTACTGTGGCTATAGTACAGCAGCCTAATATGAGAATTACGATTAATAATGAGCATTTTAATTTTTTCATTTCATTATTCAATTTCTTACTTAAATGCTGCTTTTAAGGATAGGCCTACCTATAATTTA
>VONZ01002483.1:0-49296 GCA_012976165.1 Labeo catla
AAGTAAAATAATTATAAAAATCTAATAGCTCAATTAATTAATTTGACTAAAATTATCTTAATTTGTCAGTAAGAACAATTATGGCTGTTAATTATAAAATCAAATCAATACCAAATGCAAAGGAACGTTTTTTATTTAAGTGTTGGACTTGCCATGGATGCTGATCTGTGCTTCATTTGTGATTCTGCTCTGCACTTTTCTGATTAAAATAGAAATGAACTGTAGAATGCCAATAAGAGACATAACTGTCAAATGTTGTTTCTCTCTCCTCCAGGACGGTCCATTATGAGGGTGGAGCCGTGTCCATCCACGCCAGATCCCTCTGGAGGCTGGAGACGCTTCGAGTCGCGTGAGTGTTTTCCACCTGATATCTGTCTGTGCTGATAATGAGTCCTGATTCATGCACTCACAGTACTTCAGTGCTGATGAAGAACTCTTGAGAACATGAGAACACCATTACTGAGTTATATTTCTGTGCTGTGTTCTACCAGGGGAAAAGTGCAATAAACACCATTCAGTGTGACACCGGGGACACGTGCTCGGCCACTTTTGAATAAAAGGCATCAATGAATCAAATCCATTAGCTTGCATTATTATTTCATTCATTTTATTTCTTTATAAAAGTGTGGAATAATTAGGATTTTTTAAAATGTTTTTGGGAGATGTCTCTTCTGCTCAGCAAGGCTGTATTTATTTGATCAAGAATACAGTAAAAATATTGTGAAATATTATTGGAATTCCAAATAGCTGTTTTCTATGTGAATATGTGTTAAAATGTAATTGATTTCTGTGATGCGCAGCTGAATTTTCGGCATCGTTACTCCAGTCTTCAGTGTCACATGATTCTTCAGATTATTAGTTCTGTTTTAAATTCACACACTTAGAAAATGGAGATGAAAAGCCTACTGTAATTTATCTCCTTATGAACCTGTAGAGCACAGAGTGATCGGTTATACCATGTTTTGAGATCCCATCATGCCGCAGTGCTGATGTCATTAGGACAGCGATCTCGCTCTGATGCGTTCAGTCTGGCAGCGGCAGCGGCCGCGTTTGCGTACCCATGAAGCCTTTAATTACAAACTGCAGGACATCGGCTCTTCTGCGTTCAGCTCTTCACAGACTAAAAATAATCCAGGACGCTGAAGTTGGAGCGTTTTATCAAATTGGCATTTTGGGGTTGGGGCCAAATACTGGAGCAGGAGCCCAACACAGTTTACGTTCTGCTTTTGAATTACAAATCAACATCATTGTGTGCGTATCGTCATTTTTCTCAGCCTCAAGTTAAATTTCTGAGCTGTTGTTTTTCATGAAAACATCCTAACAGTCGATCATGTGCACTATATATATAAAGTCGCCTGAAGTCAGCTGATGCTCACTGTTTGAAAAAGACTTGAAATTTTAGTCATTATTAACTGAACTCGGCAGTGACGCAGTGCATTGTGGGTAAGCTGAAGCCTGTCCTCTCGCTGTGTGCAGGTGGAGCGGCAGTCACATCCGCTGGGGTCAGCCGTTTCGGTTGCGTCACGTGACCACCGGAAAGTATCTCAGCATGATGGACGATCAAGGGCTCCTGCTAATGGACAAGGAGAAAGCGGATGTCAAATCGACGGCCTTCTGCTTCCGTTCCTCAAAAGTGAGACTGACGCCACACAAACCTTAGCTGAGCCTGAAATACCTCAAACGCTCGTTAGATCGGTTCATCTGCATATGAGGATAAAAATGAGAATGTTAATTACATTCTGACTCAGTTCCTGAATTGAATTTGTACTGAAGTATCAAACAGGACAATGCCTTGGCTTTATGTGTTTTTATAATTGAAGAAAGAATAATTGATGTCTGTTAATAGTTTTCTCAGTGTTGATTTATTAATATGGGTTTAAATGTTATTTTTCCCATAATTATGGTGGGGGGAGTAATCGTGACTCACAATTTTGACTGTGAGATACAGTTTAAACTAAATGTCTGAATTGTGAGATAAAAAGTGAGAAGCAAACAAGCTTCCATAATAATTGTTTTTATAATTAATACACATTTTTAAATATAGTCATTTAACCCACACTGTGTGTGACTGAACACAGTAAATGTTATTTGAGTTCAACTTCCTGTGTGTTGAGAGCTAGTGAATTTAAAGTGAAAGAAAAGCAGTTTTGCTGACCGCAACAGGGTTTACCCATGATGCTCTGCTCGTCCTCCTGCAGGAGAAGCTGGACTTTGGCCTGAGGAAGGAGGTGGATGGGATGGGCGTCCCGGACATCAAATACGGCGACTCGGTCTGTTACATCCAGCATGCGGACACAGGGCTCTGGCTCACGTACCAGTCGGTGGACGCCAAGTGTGCGCGAATGGGCGGAGTTCAGAGGAAGGTGAGCATGTGACGTCAGCTGAACATAACGTGGTTTTATATGAAAGCGTTTGATGGGATCTGAGTGCGTGTGTGTGTCACTGAGTTCAGTGTGATGGATTCATTCATACGTGACGCCCGTGAGCTGCTCCTGAGAGAGATTCATTACAGACGCGTCAAACTCTCACACCCTCATCATTACTGCTGCAGCGTGTGCACACACACACACACACACACACACACACACACGCACTCAAGCAGATGATAAATGTAATGTGTGTGTGTGTTTGTTTTAGGCCATCATGCATCATGAGGGTCACATGGATGATGGTTTGACACTCTCGCGGTCACAACACGAGGAGTCACGCACCGCTAGAGTCATACGCAGCACGGTTTTCCTCTTCAACCGCTTCATCAGGTAACACACATACACGTTTACTTCTTTCTGAGGACATCTTGCTGATGTTTGATGCACTGCAAAAAAGGCTTATCTTACTCAGTATTTCTGTCTTGTTTTTAGTCAAAGTATCTAAAAATTCTTAAATTAAGATGTATTTACTAGACAGGCAAAAGGACATAAGATATTTAATTTAGTTTTCCCCCCTGGAAACAAGTAAAATTATCTGCCAGTGTGGCAAGTAAAATATTCTTAAATCAAGAGCATTTTACCCCAGTGACAGATAATTTTACATATTTTAAACAAACTGCACTTTTAGTTTTTTCCCCCTGGAAACAAGACTGAATATCTCGTATTTTGCTTATTTAGTAAATGCGTCTTAATTTAAGAAATTTTAGTTATGTTGCCTAGAAAAAAGACTGAGGTGAGACTTTTTTTGCAGTGTGATCTTCACAATCACTTCATTATTGTGATTTCATGAATTCATTTCATGCTTTATTTGATTTAGTTGAGTCAGTCTGATTTCAGCTGCATTTAGGTGTTTTTCTGTAATCAATATCTGGCAACACAACATTGTTTTTATGCTTGGGTGAGCAATAAAAATAATAACATTGTCATGGAACTGTTTAATATAAATTTGTTTTAAATAATAGGATAAAATAATTCAGGTCTGTTTGTTGAAAATTTGTTACATTTGTTTGAAATAAATTTTAACTGAAAAAATATAATTTTACTTTTTTGTTATGGTTATATATATATATATATATGAAGGGTTTAAATGCAAAACCAGCTAAAAGCCATCTCGGTCAAAAATGAGATAATGATAGTGAGTGAATGCTCCTGACACATAGTATACGTCCATCAAATACTTTTACTTGAAACTCGATAAATTCCAGAAATTAATGCTAATTTTAAAGAAATACGTCAGATGGATTTAGAGGCTTTTGCATCTGAACTCTATACATACACAATGTAATGTATACTTTAATGTATATACACATTAAAAAGAAAACAAAATATAAAAATGAAAACTAATTCAAAATTGTAATAAAACACCTAAATATCTTAATGACACTAACACAACATGGCCTTTGTCTGAGACACATGTCAAACACACATATACACACTCACAAACACAGAGTGTTTTATCTGTTAACGGTCTTGTACCTCCTCCATGTGTGCAGGGGTTTAGACGCTCTGAGTAAGAAGGGAAAGACGTCCACCCTCGATCTGCCCATCGAATCGGTCAGCCTGAGTCTACAGGATCTGATCGGATACTTCCAGCCGCCCGACGAGCACCTGGAGCACGAGGACAAACAGAACCGCCTGCGAGCGCTCAAGAGCAGACAGAACCTCTTCCAGGAGGAGGTGTGGATCACAGCGCAGCACACAAACACCAGACACAACGTGGGATTCGTTGTCATTAGATGGGTCTGATATCTGCTGTGTGACTGTCACTAGCCTCCACACATTAAAGAGATCTCAAAATATATTTTATATTTGATTTCATTCAGGGACAGAGGAGTTTGCCTGCTGTTGTGTCCATACAGAAGAAGCACGACACAAAGAATCAGATAGTACTAGTGCTAGTTTACTCAGTCAGGCTGTTAATATAAGCTCAAATGTTTTTCATCAGATGATCTGAGCTCCTCCGCATTCATTTTATAGATGACAACTACTGACTCATTTGATCTGTTTTTATTTCTCCTGAGGGATTTTAGGAGAAACATCTGAGACAGTGTTAATATTTCAGCTGTGAGCCTCATGCGTGTGTGTGTCTGTAGGGAATGATCAACCTGGTGCTGGAGTGTATCGATCGTCTGCATGTGTACAGCAGCGCGGCTCATTTTGCAGACGTGGCCGGTAAAGAGGCAGGAGAATCCTGGAAGTCCATCCTGAACTCCCTGTACGAGCTCCTGGGTATGATCCATATTTCAGCACTTTCCATCTGCACACATCAATATCCGCTGAAACCTGCTGACTGCGACTCAACGGAGTTCTGCTGCACGAGAGAGATGCACTGTGTTCACAATCACTCACTAGTGCACTGCTGACAGCAGTGTTTACTATACTGCACGACTAACTCACACACTACACGTACTGTACTGTATGTATATACTGCATACTGCTGTGATTCAGTAATAGTTCATCTGTTCCTTATGATGAGCTTCTTTCCTAATGAATCTTATTATTCCCATCACATGATCATCTGTCTGTCTGTTTGTAGCTGCTCTGATCAGGGGAAACAGGAAGAATTGTGCTCAGTTTTCTGGCTCTCTGGATTGGCTGATCAGTCGTCTGGAGAGGTTGGAAGCGTCGTCCGGTATGTAGCATCATTTACTGTAACGAGTGGATTGTTATGGTGTGCTGGTGTGATGATGTGTGTGCGTGTGTCTGCAGGGATTCTGGAGGTTCTGCACTGTGTTCTGGTGGAGAGTCCAGAAGCTCTGAACATCATTAAAGAGGGACACATCAAATCCATCATCTCACTGCTGGACAAACACGGACGCAACCACAAGGTGACTGCAGTAGTGATAGTGTGATCACGTGGTACGAGCCACCATTCATTTTAGTTAACGAGCTTAGCATATGTATAAATCTGTCAGTTGTGAAAAAAATTATACTTAATAAGTTTAAATATCTGGGGTTTAATACATAGACTGAATGCAAATACTGCATATAAACCAGTGATATTTCATGTACTATAATAGTTTCTGTTAATATTTAGAATTAAATTGCATTTTATTTTTTTAAGTTTTGTTAATTTTGTGCTTTTGTAATTTTATTTAGTTGTTGTTTTTATTAAATTTTAATGTTTAGTTTTAAATATTTAGTACTTAAACTGAATTTTTTTAAATAATTTATTTCGGTTCATGTTTATTTTATTTCAAATAGTGAACACATTTTTATGGTTTTAGTCTTTGTTAACAGTGATAACCAGTTTTCATTTATTAGTACTATATTATATTTAGCACTAAATATCATTTTTACTCATTTAATTTATGACTGACTGACATAGATGATTTGTCATGTCAAGATTTGTAATCCAATAACGGTTTTACATGATATATGCAGTTAAAATAAATACATTTTAAATAAATAATTAATAGGCCTAAATATTTTTTTGAGTGATATTCAATTGATCAATTACATCTTCTGTTAGTTTAATGTGTAGTTAATTAGTTGACATGGATGTGAGCTTTAGATTTGAAGATGAAAGACTTCAGATGTTTGTTTTTTTATGTGTAAATAAGTGTATTTTAGGTAATCACCCCTTAAAGCATTTCTAGCTCACAGAGTAAGCCGATGATTTGCTCGTAGCCAGACTGACCGGTAGTGTGTCTGTGATGTTCAGGTGCTGGACGTTCTGTGTTCTCTGTGCGTGTGTCACGGCGTGGCCGTTCGCTCCAATCAGCACCTGATCTGTGATAACCTGCTGCCCGGCAGAGACCTGCTGCTGCAGACGCGACTCGTCAATCACGTCAGCAGGTAGGACAGCGTCCTCATCCGTTTCTGTCTCCCACGTCCCCTCACACTCTCTCAGTGCATCTCTTTGTGTTACTCGTTCAGCATGAGGCCCAACATCTTCCTGGGTGTGAGTGAAGGCTCTGCCCAGTACAAGAAGTGGTATTATGAGCTGATCGTGGACCACGTGGAGCCGTTCGTAACGGCCGAAGCCACTCATCTGCGGGTGGGCTGGGCGTCCACCCAGGGCTACGCGCCGTATCCGGGCGGAGGAGAGGGCTGGGGTGGGAACGGCGTCGGGGACGATCTGTACTCGTACGGCTTTGATGGACTGCACCTGTGGGCAGGTAACAACAGAGAGGAGCTTTAGCTTCTTTATTTCATATTGTTAATCGCTGTGATGCTCGTGTGCAGGCTGTCCGCTTCATGATTGATTGATGTTTACTTCATTTGGTGATTATGTGCTCACCCTCAGTTCATCCCAGATGTAGATGAGTTTGTTTCTTTGTACTACACTCATCAGATTTAGGGAAATGTATCATTTCATCACTGTCTCACCAGTTGATCCGCTGCAGTGAATGGGTGCCGTCAGAATGAGAGAGCAAACAGCTGATAAAAACATCAAGTGATTCACACCACTCCAGTCCACCAGTTAACATCTTGAGAAGACAAAAGATTAAATAAACCCGTTGTGATGTTTTTATCAGCTGTTTAGACTCTCATTCTGACGGCACCCATTCACTGCAGAGGATCCATTGGTGAGCAAGTGATAGAATGACACATTTCTACAAGTCTGATAAGAAACAAACTCCAAATCTTACAAGGACTATTGGATGGTTAAAGTTATGATATTTACAGTATATAAAAACAATTAAAGTCTACAGAATGTCCCCATTTTGGGAGCTGTGTGTGTGTGTGTAATGTATGTTTGTGTGCACCTGGTATTCATCACGTTATGGGGACCAAATGTCCCCACAAGGATAGTAATACCAGTAAATTTTGACCTTGTGGGGACATTTGTGAGGTCCCCATGAGGAAACAGGCTTATAAATCATGCAGAATGAGTTTTTTTGAGAAAGTAAAAGTGTGCACAGTCTCCTGTGAGGGCTAGGTTTAGGTGTAGGGTAGGTGTAGGGCGATAGAAAATAGGGTTTGTACAGTATAAAAACCATTACGCCTATGGAATGTCCCCATAAAACATGTAAACCCAACATGTGTGTGTGTGTGTGTGTGTGTTTGTGTGTGAGAGAGATCTGCTGATGGTACTACACTCATATAAAAGCATGTCGTCAGCGGTTTTAAAGAGCCTTAGGCCATATGACCGTAAAGTGCGTTGTGATTGGCAGGTTGTGTGGCACGTTCGGTCAGCTCACCCAATCAGCACGTGCTGCGGGCCGAGGACGTAGTAAGCTGCTGTCTGGATCTCAGCGCTCCCAGCATCTCCTTCCGCATCAATGGCCAGCCGGTCCAGGGAATGTTTGAGAACTTCAACTCAGACGGACTCTTCTTCCCCGTCGTGTCCTTCTCCGCCGGAGTCAAGTGAGTCTCATCATGTCCAGACATCCCCACTGTCCCATCAGCCACACCCCCGTGTGCCAACTCACGTCAGATCCGCTCAATCAAAACCAATAAATGTCGTCGTCATCATCATCATATGTGGATCATGTGATATCACCTGTAAACTGAAACCTGCTTGTGTTTGGTGAATAACTCTCGTCCTCCTCAGAGTGCGCTTCCTGTTGGGCGGTCGTCATGGAGAGTTCAAGTTCCTGCCCCCATCCGGTTACGCTCCATGTTTTGAGGCCGTTTTACCACGAGAGAAGCTGCGAGTGGAGCACAGTCAGGAGTACAAACATGATCACGGGAGAACACGCGACCTCCTGGGACCCACAGTCACACTGTCACAGGCGGCCTTCACACCAACACCCGTGGACACCAGTCAGGTACACACACCTGAACACTGACCACTGATTGAACACATTTGTTCATGAATATGTCCAGACATGATGATTGTTTGTGTGTTTCTGCTGTGTAGATCGTGTTGCCGCCACATCTTGAGCGGATCCGGGAGAAACTGGCAGAAAACATCCATGAGCTGTGGGTGATGAACAAGATTGAGCTGGGATGGACTTACGGAGCGGTACGTCAGACATTTGTCATGTTTAAAACTTTTTCTCTGAATCAGAAAAAAAATATTGAGAATTTCAGTGTGATTTTGATGAATTTCTCACATGAAGCTGCACTGATGTGTCTGCTATGAATTCCTGCATTTTCATGACGCAGGTGAGAGATGATAATAAACGGCAGCACCCGTGTCTGGTGGAGTTCTCCAGACTTCCTGAACAAGAGCGCAGCTACAACCTACAGATGTCTCAGGAGACGCTTAAGTAAGCTTCATCTGACATCTTAATCAATCTGATATCTTAGTTTACTAGACATCACATTACATTTGGTAGAATAACTGAAGAGCTGGTTTTTGTGTTTCTTGTAATTTGGATGGTTAGCACTTAAATATGTGAAAAGACACATGCTGCTGAAATCATGATGGAGTGAATCAGTTTGATCGGTGTCGTTCTTCACTGATAGATCTAGTGCTGTCACGTGAACCGACGTCACTGATGAATCATTCAGTGAATAGAGTCAGTAAACTCACATTGTCTTTTAGATGAATCATATTGGTGTTAGAGACTCTGACTGTCATCAGTGTCTGTCTTCATCAGCACTCCTCATTTCTGTTTCCTTCATTCTTTTCTGTTTCAGAAGTGTTCTAATGGTTTTAATTACAGTCCTGTGGTGTGTGTGTGTGTGTGTGTGTGTGTGTGTGTGAGAGAGAGTCCCTGCAGTGCGGTTGTGTCTAAAGGAGGTGTGTGATTGTGCAGGAGTCACACTGGACTGACTCTGACTGAATGAGGTTACGCTGTGACTGATGTTTGTGAGCGTCACACCTGTCATCTGCTGACAACCCGACACAGTCCTGGATTGTTTATTGTACGCTTATAAACACTTCATTAGGTCAAATACTAACATGATTAATGTTGTCTAGGTCATAGTGTAGTTTTGTTGCTGGTTTTAATCTGCTGTAGAGTTTGACTGGCACACAAACTTCATCAGCAACTGAAGATCAGTTTATTGATCAGCTGATCAGTTTCTTTTATCCTCATAACTATACATGATTGTATAGTTTGTTAAATTTATTGTTTTTGTCATTGATTTCGCTGCTGTGTGACGCAGCACATCTAGAATCTGTTTTTTGTTCACAACTTTCCTGAGACTCACTGATGTAAATCACATTTTTCCCATCATGTCGTGATCTGATGTGTGTGCTGCAGGACTCTTCTGGCGTTGGGCTGTCACGTTGGAGTGGCGGACGAACGGGCGGCAGAGAAAGTAAAAAATCTGAAGCTTTCAGCAAAGTGAGTCGAACGTTATTCATGACATACTAACGCGTTTGTGTCGGGATTTATGTTGTGTCTGGGATGTTGGTGTCACAACTAGTTAAGCTAAGCTTGGATATCTCAGTTTTCTATAAAAGATCACACTGGTTAACTAGACTGACCAGCTGGGTTGTGCTGTTAAGCAGCATTTCCTGGTCAACCATCTAGACCAGCTGAGCACTGAACGGAATCTCTTTTTTTGCTGCATCTCTGTTACCATGTTGAGATCATATATGTAGTGTTAATTAACGTGTGTTCTTCTGTCAGATACGAGCTGTCCAGTGGGTATAAACCGGCCCCCATGGACCTGAGCCACATCAAACTGGCGTCTACCCAGGAGGCCATGGTGGACAAGCTGGCAGAGAATGCTCACAATGTCTGGGCCCGAGATCGCATACGGCAGGGCTGGACCTACGGCATCCAGCAGGTCGGTGTGTGTGTGAGTATGTAGAGTTGTAGTGTACATACGGTCCATCCTAAACCCAGTCATCCACCTAGACAGATGCTTCAAAAACATACACTGTGTGACTGGAATGATTTATATGGTGTTCAAAATATGATAGAATATATAATGATACAATTTATGATCCAATATGATCATCTAATTCACATTTACTTCAGAAATTAAATAAAAACATAAACAGAAAAATCACATCATTTTGTAGAACTAGAGTTAAAAACTTGATCAAAATGTTCTGTAGAAAAGGTACATCACCATCTTGCTCCGACCAAATTACTTGAACACGCCTGACGTTGTAATTAATCTTCCCAACTCATAAATACTAAATTCCCAGGAGGACTTGAACACACTGCTGATAGTAGTTTTTTCAGCTCGAGCATTTAATAATGTGAAACTAATACAAATAAAGAGGAAATAATCAAATGATATGAAGCAGATTTCACATAAATGCAAATATTTCATATATAAACCAGATTTACAGTAAATTTACAGTAGAAATAACTACAGAGTTATATAAATGGACTGATACTGAGACATGAGAGTGGAGCAGAATTACAGCTGTCAGTGAGATTCACGTCTGGGTTCATCTGTACGGACACGTAATCGCAGACGACATGACGAGTCCCACGCAGTGTCCATGATGTCTCCTCACACCCGCTTGTCTCTGTGTTTCTGCAGGACATCAAGAACAAGAGAAACCCTCGCCTGGTTCCTTACGTCCTTCTGGATGAGAGAACCAAGAAATCAAACAAAGACAGTCTGCGAGAAGCCGTGCGAACGCTGCTGGGATACGGATACAACCTGGAGGCCCCGGATCAAGACCACGGTACCACCAGAACTCTATGATAAATACAATATATGCTGTCTGAATCACCCTCAATCCCTATATAGTGCACTATGTGTCATTCACTATAGAGAAATGAGTAAATAAGTGAACTAATGAAATGATTTCGCTTCAGCGTCTCTTATAGTGTGTATAGGACAGAGAAGCTGCAGAATGATGTCATGAGAATTGTTGATCTGCGATGGTGTTTTTAGTTCTGAATGCAGATATTTTATAAAAGCATTTGTCATTGTTTTGGAGTGCGTTAGTTTGTTATATGTACACCTCATCGTCCATTCGTCGTGGTTTGCTCACACGTGTGTGTTTCACATAGCAGCTCGAGCAGACTCGTGTAATCTCTCTGCCGAACGATTCCGGATATTCCGAGCGGAGAAGACGTACAGCGTGAACGGAGGAAAGTGGTACTTTGAGCTGGAGGTGGTGACGGCGGGGGAGATGCGTGTGGGCTGGGCGAGACCTGGCTGTCTGCCGGACCTGGAGCTGGGCTCAGACGATCAGGCCTTCGTCTTTGATGGATTTAAGGTGAGCAGGATGGAGAAACACCGAGAACTAGCACACGTGTTGAGGACGGATGGAAACTGACGTGTGCTGTTGCAGGCTCAGCGCTGGCATCAGGGGAACGAGCACTTCGGCCGCTCCTGGCAGTCTGGAGATGTGGTGGGCTGCATGGTGGACATGAACGAACGCACCATGATGTTCACGCTCAACGGAGAGGTGCTGCTCGACGACTCCGGCTCTGAACTCGCATTCAAAGACTTCGAAGTTTGGGATGGTGAGTGAGAAGCTTCCTATTCCCACCAAAATTGCTGTATTACATGAAATTAACACTTGGATATATGTAGGATGCCCATCATCAAATGATTTATCCATGATTTAATGTAATAGTTCATCCAGTCAGCGAGAAGTCGTAACCGACACTATTGGCTCTTTATGTTCCTGCTTTCATGAGTGATGTCATTATAAAGAAATAAATGTTTGTCTTGATAATCTTTGATCAGAATCTAATAACTTCATCCCTCTGAAGTGTTTTTCTTTCTAGCTGACATCATTGATCTCTTATTTAACTGTCCGTCATATAATATATAACTGTGAGTGTATTTGAGTGTGTGTGTGTGTGTGTGTGTGTGTGTGTTTGAGTGAAAATGCAGCTGAAGCACTGGAGCTAAGCAGACTTTGGCTCTGCTAACACCTATAGAGCTGATACTGCAAAACACACACTGATGCTTATGCACACATACATGTGTGCACACACACACACACACACGCATTAGTTGCAGCAGCTGTTGTGTCTCATTTATGTCTCGTAAAGCAGTGTTTGTGTGAGCAGCAGGTGAGTGTTGCTGTGTCATTTGTCATTTCGGCTCTTCACAGATCCTGCAGTGAAAGAACTAGACATGAGCGCCATCTGCTGACTACTCAAAAACAGCACTTGTTCCAGTCTGTTACATCAATTTATTTAAACCTCAGTAAATGTAAATGAGGACGAGTTAAACACTGAGCACTAGTACTAGTACTAGTGATGATTAACTTTGTAAACTGATCACTGATGTGTGTGATTTTGTTTTCAGGTTTCATCCCAGTCTGCAGTCTGGGCGTGTGTCAGGTGGGTCGTATGAACTTTGGGAAGGATGTGAGCACGCTAAAGTACTTCACCATCTGCGGCCTGCAGGAGGGCTACGAGCCCTTCGCCGTCAACATGAACCGTGATCTGACCATGTGGATCAGCAAACGGCTGCCACAGTTTATCCCAGTCCCGCTCAACCACGAGCACATCGAGGTCAGAGGTCATATCGCACATGTGCTTTGGGTTGAGCGGCGCCGTACTGAGCGCTCACAGGATTCTGTGTGTTACAGGTCACGCGGATCGATGGGACGGTGGAGAGCCCGCCGTGCTTAAAGGTCACCCAGAGGTCGTTCGGCTCACAGAACAGTAGCACAGACATTATGTTCTATCGCCTCAGCATGCCCATCGAGTGCTCAGAGGCGTTCCTGCGCTCGCCCGGCGGGACGCTAGCGGCCAACGGGAGTTTCTTCTCTCCCAAAAGAGATCTGGAGGATTTCGAGACAGTGTCGGACTTTGAGGTCCTCATGAAGACGCCACACAGTCACATGAGCTCAAACGGACCCGACAGGGAGCGAGATGAATTCAACAACCACAAAGATCATAATCAGGAGAAGCCCTCGAAAATCAAACAGAGGTCATTATGCAGATCGACAAGACAAAACATGCACTGCGTGTGCAAACAAACACAGACATCAGGGTTCCTATGCAGTTTGGAAAAGTATGGAATTTCATTTAAGTAATTTCCAGGTTTGGAAAAGTATGGAAAAAAGAAAGCAGAGTATGGAAAAATATTTGCATTTCCAGACTTTTGCTCCTATTTAGTTTTTTTTTCCTAATAGAAAATTAAGAATTTAATGAAAGTAAATTATACACATTATGCCATTAGCCCATTTTGTGTCATGTTTTTTCTGCTGCCGCAGAGGATGTGCAGAATCGGACACTACCATGAGGAAGTCGATCTCTATTAGTTCATGTGCATCCATGCTCTTTCTTTATTCATAGTAGGATGCCAGTGATGTACAAAGGAAATAGGTTATGTAAGACTGGAAATTGTAAGTGCGAAAGTCTGTATTTTAACCATTTTTTTAAATTAAATATGGTCCGAAAATCTACTGAGAGGTTAGGAATGTTTAGCTACCCGTCTGTGAGACTAACAATGACTAGTTTTGGACTCTGGTGAAGTGTTTTTGATGCAGTGTTTCAGTATTTTTGTTTGTGTGTTTGTTCAGGTTCTTGCTGAAAAGAATGAAGCCCGAAATGAACAGCAGTAACTCCAGCGCTCGTCTGTCAGAGGAGGTTTTGGCTGAGGAGAGAGACGATTGTGAGAATCTCATACAGACATCAACGGTGAGCGACAGAGAAAGCAAAGTCCTGAAAGAAAGTCCTGCTGTTCAGCTTTAAGTGAGTGTTATATGTCACGCTTCTGTCTCTGTGTGTCAGTATTATTACTCGGTGAGGATCTTCCCCGGGCAGGAGCCGTCCAGCGTGTGGGTCGGCTGGGTGACGTCAGACTTTCATCAGTACGACCCTGCCTTTGAGCTCAGCAAGGTGCGAACCGTCACCGTTACCCTGGGAGACGAGAAGGGCAAAGTTCATGAGAGGTCAGTGATGCTGAGGTCGCAGGAGGACAGTGTGAATCTGTCTGTAGATGTAGTTACAAACATTTATGTAATAGTTGTACAGTAGCAGTGTGTGTTTGTTTCGCAGCATCAAGCGCAGTAACTGCTACATGGTGTGGGGCGGCGAGTGCAGCATTCCCAGTCAGGGCCGCAACAATAACGGGCTGGAGATCGGATGTTTGGTAGACACAGCCAACGGCCTCCTCACCTTCACCTCCAACGGCAAAGAGCTCAGCACCTTCTACCAGGTACCGTTCATTCCTCTGAGCATTTCTCTGTTCTGGTTAACTAGTACTAACTAGCAGCGTAACTGTGTCTGCAGGTGGAGCCCAGTACTAAACTTTTCCCTGCAGTGTTTGCGCAGGCAACCAGTCCAAACGTCTTCCAGTTTGAACTGGGACGCATCAAGGTGAGCTTATGCTTACACACTCACATATACGTACACAAAGGACACCAAGGCTATTTTTATTTTTGCTCTGGTTGCACAAAGAGGCCGAGTCTAAGTTTAGCTTGTACCGGAACACATCTGTGAGATGATGAAGTTTGCAAATACTCTTATGTGAATGTTTGATTCTCTGTGTGTGTGTGTGTGTGTAGAGCGTCATGCCACTGTCTGCAGGTCTGTTTAAAAGCGAGCGGAAGAACGCGGTTCCTCAGTGTCCGCCGCGGTTACACGTGCAGTTCCTCACGTCTGTGTTATGGAGCCGTGTACCCAATCAGTTCCTGAGGTCAGAGGTCAGCAGGGTCAGTGAGAGACTGGGCTGGATGGTGCAGAGTTCAGAGCCACTGCAGTTCATGACGCTCCATATACCTGAGGAGAACAGGTACAAACACACACGCACACTGATCTCTGGGCATTAGGACTGTCAGTGTGTGAGGAATAACTGACTAACTGACCAGTCCACTGAATTACTTGAAATAATGAACACCTGAAGTGAAATACATTGAAATAATTCTATGGATATTCATATCTTGAGTTTTTTCTTTTTTTTTTAATCTTGATATAAAATTTTAGGTTTGCTCTAAATATTTATTTGATCCTGGAGCACAAAACCAGTCTTAAGTATCACAGGTATATTTGTAGCAATACCCAAAGATACATTGTATTGGTCAAAATTATTGATTTTTCTTTCATGCCAAAAATCATTAGGATATTAAGTAAAGATCATGTTCCATGAAGATATTTTGTAAATTTTCTACCATAATTAGTATTGATTAGTAATATACATTGCTAAGAACTTCATTTGAACAACTTTAAAGGTGATTTTCTCAATATTTTGATTTTTTTTGGATCCTCAGATTCCAGATTTTCAAATAGTTGTATCTCGGGCCAAATATTGTCCTATCCTAACAAACCATACAACAGTGGAAAGCTTATTTATTCAGCTTTTAGATGATGTATAAATCTCAATTTCAAAAATATATTACCCTACCTAGGTTTTGTGGTCCATGGTCACATATGTGCATTCAGTTGAGTGCTGTTTTAATGTGTTTCAGAAGAACATGTGCAGTAAATATCATCTGAATCTGATTTGTAAATCAGATTTTTCTGACTGAAACCCATGATGCTGGACTGTTCTGACTGATTACCAGAGTGTTGCTATGTGGTTGCTAAGGTGTTTTAAGTGGTGTTTAGCATTTGCAGGTGGTGATTCCATGATTGCGCTGCCATTTAGACCCTTCAGTTCTGGAAAAGTAAACTTAACTACATGCTTTCAGCCATTCAGAAAGTGTTTTGCCGACCTCAGACCACATTTTTTGACAAGTGTTTTTGTGGACAGTGGCTGGATGTTTCTTAACTGTGTGACAGCATTTGTAAATTATTTTTTTTACTAATTTGTAGTTAGCTTAAATAGGTCAGCATATTAGAATGATTTCTGAAGGATCATGTGACACTGAAGACTAGAGTAATGAGGCTGAAAATGCAGTCTTGATCACAGTAATCAATTATATTTTAAGACACATTTACATAGAAAACAGCTGTTTTAAATTGCAGTAATATTTCACAATATTAAGTTTTTTTCTCTGTATTCTTATCAAATAAATTCAGCCTTGGCATTCAAAGCATAAAACTGGTGCATATATGAAAAACGAGACCGATAGAATTTCATTTTGTGATAAAATTCTTGAATGAGTAATGAATGATTTTTTTGTGTTATTATTACATGGTTAGTGAAGAATTGATGTAAAATATATGTTTGTAATCACTAACCTCAGGTTTCACAGACAAGGCTCTTAAGCCTAGTCCTAGACTAAAATGTAAGTCTGAGCTGTTTCAACTGAAAAAACTTGCACTGACTGATCTTAAAATACATCAGTGCCTTTGTTTTGTCTCAAGATGCACACCAGTAATGTTACTTAAATGTCCTAATTGAACTATGACCTAATCCTGGCTTAGGCTAAGCCCTGTCTGTGAAAGCAGGCCTAAATGTGCTAAGAAACCACTTATTCATAATTTTTTAATTATCAGTTGTGTCAGTTTTAAGAAACTATTCATTAGGTGGTTTAAATATGGTTTTAGTTTGAATTATCCCATTCATTTATTTGGTGTTTAATTTAACCACTATGTAGCTGTTTCCAGTCGATTTTAACTCCAGCTAATGTCTTTTTTCTCACCATATCCTGTTTTTTCAATGCATGTGGTGATGTTGATTTTGAATGAGATGCTGTGTGTCCGTCAGGTCTCTGGATATCCTGGAGCTGACGGAGCAGAGAGAGCTGCTGAAGTTCCACTACCACACGCTGCGCTTGTATTCGGCCATCTGCGCGCTGGGGAACAACCGCGTGGCTCACGCGCTCTGCAGTCACGTGGACGAGGCGCAGCTCCTCTACGCCATCCAGAACAAGTACATGCCGGGCCTGCTGCGCACCGGATACTACGACCTGCTGATCGACATCCACCTGAGCAGCTACGCCACGGCGCGCCTGATGATGAACTCCGAGTACATCGTCCCCATGACGCCCGAGACCAAGAGCATCACGCTCTTCCCCAACGAGAAGAAGAAGCACGGCCTCCCGGGTATCGGCCTGAGCACCTCGCTGCAACCGCGCATGCGCTTCTCCTCGCCCAGCTTTGTGGGCGCCGCCAGCGGGCACCACGGTAACGGCGCGGCCGCCGGGGGCGACTGTTTCCAGTACAGTCCCGAGTTTCCGCTGGAGACGCTGAAGAGCCGCACGATGGAGATGCTGACGGAGGCGGTGCGGGAGGGCAGCTTACACGTGCGTGACCCCGTCGGCGGCAGCACCGAGTTCCTGTTCGTCCCGCTCATTAAACTCTTCTACACGCTCCTCATCATGGGCATCTTCCACAACGGAGACCTGAAGACCATCCTGCAGCTGATCGAGCCCAGTGTCTTTTCGCAGGACTCCGGCGTGGAGAGTGGAGGCGGGACGCCGGAAACAAAGGACGGTTGTGGGCGGGGCCGACTGGAAGGGGGCGGAGCTGAGGAGCACGGCCTGAGAGGAAAGATGCCCAAAGAAGGACTTCTACAGATGAAGCTTCCTGAACCTGTCAAACTCCAGGTGAGTGAAGAAGATTTTAGTTACAGTTTAGACCAATTTGGTGTTTGCAAACAATGGTGACGTTTTTGTCGGCGAATCTGGTGGCAGGAAATGCCTGTTTTCAATTGCCAGTCTATGGAAACCATGGAATAAAAAAATAAAAAGCGTAAAATTAAGAGATAATATTTTAAAATTCTGACTTTATTCTCGCAATTCCAAGATTATATCTCACAATTCTGATAAAAAAATCAACTCGTCATTCTCGCCTTTGAAGTTATATCCCACACTTCTGGCTTGTTTTTCCCTCAGAACTTGCTACTGCTGAGTTAAATCGAGTTATATAAAGTCAGAAATATGAAATATAAACTTGCATTTGTGAGAAAAAAAGTCAGAATTGTGAGATAAAATAGGCAAATGTAAAAAGGTATAGGTTTAATTAGTATTTCATGCTGTAACTGTAGGGCTAATATAATATGTGAACCTGGACCACAAAACCAGTCATAAGTGTCAGTATTTCGAAATTGAGCTTTATGCAGCTCTGAAAGCTGAATAAATAAGCTTTCCATCAATGTATGGTTTGTTGGGATAGAACAATATTTGGCCGAGATACAACTAAAATCTGAAAATCTGGAATCTGAGGGTGCAAACAAATCTAAATATGGAGCAAATCGCCTTTAAAGTTGTCCAAATGAAGTTCTTAGCAATGCATATTACTAATCAAAAATTAAGTTTTGATATATTTACAGTAGAAAATTTACAAAATATCTTCATGGAACATGATCTTTACTTAATATCCTAATGATTTTTGGCATAAAAGAAAAATGTATAATTTTGAACCATACAATGTATTTTTGGCTATTGCTACAAATATACCCCAGCGACTTAAGACTGGTTTTGTGCTCCAGGGTCACATTTGTCCCCTATGAACAGCATATGTGAATATTATGTAGATCTATTGTGTAAATCAAATGAATGCTTTAAAAGTAATCATAGCAGGTTTCATCATTAGTCTGTCCATTTGAACGTGTGCGTTTAGCTTCAAATCGTTTCTGACGACAGTATTCTATAAAAATTATTACATTCTGACTCTGACATCCAAAGGCACAGCAACACATTTTATCTCTTTTTTTACGTTTCACTCCACTTTTTAGCAGTGTTTTTGTGCCACCACAATGTGAGCGCAGCTGCAAGTAATGTAACTGTGACACCTACTCCAAATTGGTCTATTAGTAAAGTTAGCTTTAGGGTTAGTAAAATAAGTTGACATGTAGTTGCAAAGTTCTTATAGTCAGTTGAAAGTGCATCAAAATAAATTGTTAGCAGATATTAAGCAGAGAGTCTACTAATTGCTAGTTGACATGCAGTTGAAAAAAAAATGTTTCCAACATTTTTTTAAAAGATTTAACCCCTATTTTTGATTGTTTTCATAATTGTAAATAATTCAATTTTTTTATTCAGTATCTTTCCAATTTTGGGTCATGTTTGTTGACCAAGTGCATACTGTATAAGAAAACTATACACATTTTAAATATCTCTCTAAATAAATGCCAATCCAATTTTATAGTTTACTTTTATATTTATATTTATCTATTATTTATTATTAAATAGGCATACATTATTAATAATAAATGCATTAATGTGCATGCCATGTATATATACATGTACATACGTGAGTGTGTGTATCAGGGTTATTATATTTAACTAAAATTAAAACCATTAAAAAACATTTTCATTATTAAAAATAAAGTGTTGAGGGATTGTAGAATTTGATTTGTACTGAAAAAACAATTACAAAGACATTGAGAAGACACTCTGGTGATTGAGTGAAGTGTTGAGATGTTTTTGTGTGTGTGTTTGTTCAGATGTGTCATCTGCTGCAGTACCTGTGCGACTGTCAGGTGCGTCACCGTATCGAGGCTGTGGTCGCGTTCTCTGATGACTTTGTGGCAAATCTGCAGGAGAACCAGCGTTTCCGCTATAATGAAGTCATGCAAGCGCTGAACATGTCCGCCGCTCTGACGGCACGCAAAACCAAAGAGTTCCGCTCTCCTCCGCAGGAACAGGTCAGCTGACAGCCTGAGTAAACCTTAACCCTAACCCTAACACTTCATCTATCAGTAAATAACTTGAGTTTGAAATGATATTGTTCAAATAAATCCCAGATGAATGATTTGTCCCCACATTATTTCCTGTGATCATTTCTTTAATTATAAAAATTTAATTCTAAAAAGGTTAGGGAAATGTCACATAAATTCAAATGTGTGTGTGTTTTTCTCAGATCAACATGCTGCTGAATTTTAAGGATGAGAAGCAGGACTGTCCGTGTCCGGAGGACATCCGTGAACAGCTGCTGGACTTCCATGAAGATCTGATGACACACTGTGGTAAAGGGTTTGCAGTATCAGTGATCCAAACATCCTTAAACCAGGATGAATTAGAAAAATTAAACAAGATCCTAAAAATATACCTTTAAAACTTATTTATTCTCACCCCATTGCCAAGCTGTTTGATTCAAGTATGAATTTCACAAAATGTATTCATTTATAGCTTAAAGCTACTTTCCACTGGAGTAACTTAAATCATGATGTGTTCACTCTGTGTTGTTATTGATTAGTGATTGATGTGTGATTTACTCCCAGAGGAACTCATAAAAGCCTTTTTCTGCTCTGTTTTAGATGTTGATGATGAGGTTTGTGTTTATGTGTCTGTATTGCAGGCATTGAGACGGATGATGATAAATCAGGCGATGGAGACAGTGATTTCACCATCAGGGGGCGTCTGATGTCTCTGGTGGAGAAGGTGACCTACCTGAAGAAGAAAATGACTGATATACCAAAGAAGAAGAAATCAAAGAAACCCAGTGAGTGCAGCTTTCTTCTCCTTCATGAGGACCGTGTTCTGCGGTTCATAGCCGTGCTGATCTCTGCTTCTGTCTGAAGGCACCTTACAGCAGCTGATCTCGGAGACGATGGTGCGCTGGGCTCAGGAGTCGGTCATCGAGGATCCCGAGCTGGTGCGGGCCATGTTCGTGTTGCTCCACCGGCAGTACGACGGCATCGGCGGACAGGTGCGAGCGCTGCCCAAGACCTACACCATCAACGCTGTCTCGGTGGAAGACACCATCAACCTGCTGGCGTCTCTGGGTCAGATCCGCTCTCTGCTCAGCGTCAGGATGGGCCGCGAGGAGGAAAAGCTCATGATTCATGGGCTCAGGTGACCCACAATCACCTGCGCCTCACATCACTCAACACTGTTAAATGGGCCATATAAAATATTAAAAATAATAAAGAATTATATAAGATAATTTTAAAGCATTCTCAATTTAAAGCAGTAGAGGGTTTTGGGTCGTGGCTTCGGCTCAGTGACGCCCCGTCTAACTGCGAAAAAATTAAAAATTAAGATGCCTTTACTAGATAAGCAAAATGACAAGATATTTAATCTTGTTTCCAGGGGAAAAAACTAAATTAAGTGCAGTTTGCTTACAACAAGACTACATATCTTATGTCATTTTGCTTATCTAGTATATGCATCTTAATTTAAGATTTTTTTGTAAATTGTAACTAGAAACAAGACAAAAAATGCTAAGTAAGATGAGCCTTTTTTTGCAGATTCTAGTGTGACCTCTGACCTGTCTGTGTCCTGCAGTGACATCATGAATAACAAGGTGTTCTACCAGCATCCGAACCTGATGAGAGCGCTCGGCATGCACGAGACCGTCATGGAGGTGATGGTGAACGTCCTGGGTGGAGGAGAGTCCAAGGTGAAGACGCTCATCATCATCATCTCTGTATTATTAGTTTGTACAGTTACGTTGACTGCGGTGTCACTGAACGAACATCCTTTGGTCTTCAGGAAATCACCTTTCCTAAGATGGTGGCCAACTGCTGCCGGTTCCTGTGCTACTTCTGTCGGATCAGCCGTCAGAATCAGAAGGCCATGTTTGATCATCTCAGCTACCTGCTGGAGAACAGCAGCGTGGGTCTCGGTAAGACGTCTGGAGATCTGAGGTGTCAGTGAGCGTTCAGAGACGGTCGTTTCCTTTAACCATGTGTTTGTTTTCTGTAGCGTCTCCGTCCATGCGAGGTTCCACTCCTCTGGATGTGGCCGCCGCGTCTGTGATGGATAATAATGAACTGGCTCTGGCGCTGAGAGAGCCGGACCTCGAGAAGGTGCCACTGTCTCTCTCTCTGTCCTCCGTATCTGATTGGCTGATGTGGGCTGTCAAACACTGACTGTGTGTGTGTGTGTGTCAGGTGGTCCAGTATCTGGCGGGCTGTGGTCTCCAGAGCTGCGTGATGCTGATGTCTAAAGGATATCCTGACATCGGCTGGAACCCGGTTGAGGGTGAACGGTACCTGGACTTCCTCCGTTTTGCGGTCTTCTGTAACGGTTGGTGTTCTGATGTATGTTCTTACGGAGATGATCGTGACGTAGTGTGTTATTGAAGGTGAATGGTGTTTTATGTGTCTCAGGTGAGAGCGTGGAGGAGAACGCTAACGTGGTGGTGCGGCTCCTGATTCGCCGGCCCGAGTGTTTTGGCCCCGCCCTGCGCGGAGAGGGCGGGAACGGGCTGCTGGCGGCGATGGAGGAAGCCATAAAGATCTCAGAAGATCCCAGCAGAGACGGACCGTCACCCACCACAGAGGAGAGCAGGACGCTGTACGCAATAAACACACAGAAACACACATAGAAAAACACATACAGAAAATCATCAGCCTCATGTCCAGTTTACACAACGAACCTTTAACATCCGTTGAATCTTTCCATTGCACAAAATGTTCTTTATAGTGGAAACTGTTCTTTAGATCATTAGAATATTCTTCACACTAACAAAGAACTGATTAGAAATGGTTCTTCGGCTGCATTGCTACAAAAGCCACCTTTGGTAACCTTTATTTTTGATCAGTGTCTCTCCATCTCTCGCACAATCCTCTCCTTCATTTATCTTGTGTGTTCCTGATCTGTCATTGTCCGCTGGTCTAGAAACATCCTGGTAAACTGGGTCGTGCTCTAAATGCAGCGACTTCTGCTGGATCTGCTGCAGTCTGAGGATCAACACCTTCATTTACATCTAGAGTGCTTTAAATGTGTTTACATGCAAATCCGATCTGAATTTTTAAAGGAGAGAAGTGTTCAATTCCTAATTAAATTACTGTGTAAAGCAATATGCTAAATACAGGGTTCCTAAAGGTGCTTGAACTTCTTGAAAACCCTTGAAAATAGCAATGTTTCTGAAGAGGTACTTAAAAAGTGCTAGAATTATTCAAAGAAAATATATCTATGAAATAAGTGTTTACTTTTTCAATAAGCATTTTTTGATGCAAATTAACGCTGCAGCCCGTCTGATGTTGAGCTTATGTAGTAGAACATTACAATGCTCATGATCACTTCCCTTAACTGAACAATAAGCAAATCCACTTCACCAGCTAGAATTGATCTTCCACACAATTCTACAGACAGATAAAACAATAATTTCTCAAATGTTTATTACAATATATACTGATAAATGTAAGATTGACTTCAGAGGAATGAGATGACTGGATGTTTTCAACTGATTCCTATTGAACTGCAGTTCAAACTACTTCAAATATAGTGAATTAAGCTACAAACTCCATCATAATGCACAATGTTTCCATCTAACATGTATTTTGAGCTGCAGCTCGTCATATTAATGGAGTGTTTCACCAGTTAGCAGGAAACTGGTCACCTCACCTTAATATATTCGTAGATTTGTGTTGGATGTTATCTTTGGAATGGAACCATGGATATTTTATTTGTAAACATAATACTTTATTCGCTTATTTCAGTTTATGTCATAAAACTAGCGAGCAAAGCCAGTACTGTCTATGTCATGTAAACAAGGTTGATGACGCGAAAAGAGAAACAGACAAACCGATTCAATTGAGTGAGTCATTTACCCTAGAACCGCTCCGTTTGATTCAGACTCAGATTCAACTCGATCATTCAGTTCAAGCGATTCACTAGTAAAAACCAAATCAATTTAACGTGCCATTCATTTTAGAATTTCAACATCGCTCGTTAAATTTTAACAAGCATGTATAGTGATGGCAGAAACGAAGCGCTCCAATCGGATGGCGTATTGTGAATCGTTTGATTGAGATTGGTACTTCAAATAGCGAATCGGATGATTTAGATTGGAACATCGCAAATCATTTGATTCGGAGCGAGTTCACGAATCTTTGATTCTTATCAGAACTTTGGAGCGCAGATCGCGAATTATTTGATTGAAATCGGGATTTCAGATTGCAAGTCATTTGATTTAGATCGGGACTTAAAATCACGAATCATTTGATTCTTATCGGAACTTTGGTGCAGGTTCGTATATGTCTTTTTTTCGATTTAACAGTAGAAAAGATAAAGCCAATAAGTCAGTACAGTTGTAAAAACAAAGCAAAGAAAAAACAAAGAAAGTATACACAAATACAAATCCCTAAGGAAATTAACTGCGGTTTTACTATAGTGAAACTGTAGTAACCATGTTTTTTGTATAACCACAGCTTTAGTACAAATAGCAGGGTTAAACTATGGTTAGTGTAGCAAAACCAAAAAATCACAGCTCACGAGGACACATAGAATGAATAGAAATGCAGTTTTCACTGCTTTAGGATTAACAGAGCTTTGGATAGTTTTCATGTAATTGTCTAGATCAGCTAGACCAAACAAAAGAGAGGTTCAGAGCCATATTTTTGTTTATGTATATTAAATTTAGCTAGCAGGAAAGTTGTATTTTTCTATATTCTCGTGAGTACTCAAACAATCCAAAGACAACATCTTTAAAACAGAAAGAAGCATCACTTACAAAATGAGTTTGGATGAACATCTTCGAGCTTAATGATCAGCAGAACACATGATAATCACACTACAGCTGATGATCTGTGTGTCTCTTGTAGTAATGACATCATGGAGGAAGAGGAAGACGACACCATTCACATGGGAAACGCCATCATGACGTTCTACGCCGCTCTGATCGATCTGTTGGGCCGCTGCGCTCCAGAGATGCACGTGAGTGTGTGAATGTTTCCCCTGTAAATCATCGCCACCATCACTGTACGTAAGTCTTTATGTCGATCATGTGATCTATACATTCTGGTGATTCTCTTTCATCAGCTGATCCACGCTGGGAAGGGAGAGGCCATCCGTATCCGAGCCATCCTGCGCTCGCTCATTCCCATTGAGGATCTGGTGGGAGTGATCAGCATCCCGTTCCTGATGCCCACGCTGGCCAAAGGTCTGATCACACTCCATTTCAACACTCACACAAAGAGAAACGTCTGGGCTCATCTTCAGCTCTGCGGCAATATAAACAATCAAGTTGATAACAGTATTAAATATCACTTTTTCTTTTTGTGCGTTCAGACGGTTCTGTGATCGAGCCGGACATGTCGGCGGGATTCTGTCCCGATCACAAAGCGGCCATGGTTCTGTTCCTGGACCGGGTTTACGGCATCGAGGACCAGAACTTCCTCCTGCACCTGCTGGAAGTGGGCTTTCTTCCTGACCTTAGAGCAGCCGCCTCATTGGACACGGTAAGTCACGTGACACCTCAGTGCATGTGTGTTATGATGCCTATCTTTGACCTCTCCCCTCGTTCCGTGTGACCCCTGACCTCCAGGCGGCTCTGAGTGCCACAGACATGGCGTTGGCCCTGAACCGTTACCTGTGCACGGCCGTCCTGCCACTGCTCACTAAATGCGCTCCGCTGTTTGCCGGGACGGAGCCGTTCGCGTCTCTCATCGACTCCCTGCTGCACACCGTCTACAGACTGTCGAAAGGCTGCTGTCTCACCAAAGCGCAGAGAGACGCCATCGAGGAGTGTCTGCTGGCCGTGTGCGGGTGAGGACTAGTTCTGCTCACTGACTGGCTGACATATATAGGGCACGAAACATGGTCAAATTGACTTCTTAATGAGACTGCTATGAGTATGTAGCAACTCTTGTGTGGTTATGAAAATGAAACCAAGTAAAAACCTTGAACAAAACAACAAATGATGTGTGAACAACAAATCAGTTCAAAATCTATTTAAACCAGCGGCCCAACACAATATTTGATATTTTGCTGTAATTATGACAAAGTAACACAAACTGAGGATATTTAAATATTAAATTAACACAGATTTTGGGTTTTAAGTCTAATATGTCAACAAAATTAAACAAGAATTTAGATGTGTGTGCTGGAAATGTATGCAAATGAGTGCATATTTAATTAGAAATGTTGCATATTTAAGCATAACATTTCAGAAAACGTGTTCCTTGTGTTTAATGTGACTCTGTGTTTATGTGTGTTTTTTAGTAAACTGCGCCCCTCGATGATGCAGCATCTGTTGAGGCGTCTGGTGTTTGATGTTCCTGTGCTCAACGAACACACTAAAATGCCTCTGAAGGTGAGACGCGTCTGAACTCTCATTCACATCAGGAATCATGTGCTGTAGTAACTGAGCTCTGATGGGCGTGTCCTCCTGCAGCTCCTGACCAATCACTACGAGCGCTGCTGGAAGTACTACTGTCTGTCCGGAGGATGGGGAAGCTTCGGCGCCGCGTCGGACGAGGAACTGCATTTGTCCAGAAAGCTTTTCTGGGGAATCTTTGATGCTCTGGCCAGAAAGGTACAGCAGAACCTGATCCGATGCTTCACTATCATTGATTTTCTGCTGTATCTGAACTTTATGTGTGTGTGCGTTTGCAGAGATATGACGTGGAGCTGTTTAAGTTGGCGCTGCCGTGTCTGAGCGCGGTGGGTGGAGCTTTACCTCCAGATTATATGGAGTCAAACTACATGGCCATGATGGAGAAACAGTCGTCAATGGACGCTGAGGGAAACTTCAACCCGCAGCCCGCCGACACCGGCAGGTCAGACCCAAACGCTCTTCTGCTGGACGAAAACCGCCATCCTCTTCTTCTGAAACCTTGATCTCTAAACTTAAGTGCTTACTTAAGTGATTTTTTCAGATGTGTGTATTGTGGTTTTGTTTGTGTTTCTGCAGTGTTGTTGTTCCTGAGAAACTGGATCATTTCATCAATAAATATGCAGAATACTCCCATGAAAAATGGTCCATGGAGAAGGTCAGAGCTTCTTTCATTTTATTATTAAAGTGACTGAATTACATTCATCCTTTTTATACTTTTGGCTGTATTTTGTCCTCCTCTCTTAGTAAATCTGATGTTGGGGAATAAATAACCAGATAATCACTGGTAAAAGTCCTTTTTTCAGTAGTGTGACTGTAGCTCAGTGGTTTCTAAAATTGTGTAACTTTACTAGTAACACAATTTAGACAGTCTAGTGCTACTTTTCATGAAGTAGCGGTGTAGTGAGTCAAATCACATCACGTTTGTCTCATATTGTCTGAGTTAAGTGTTCGATTAAAAGAGCTGAATCAATAATCAAACAGTGTTCCTCTCTCATAAGTAGCACTGAATTTGATTCATTCATTCAGACTCAACTGAATCAGTGCAGACTGATTCAAAAAATGATTCATAAGTTCATTTTGAGCCATCACTCAATAGAACATTTCTTGAAGTTTGTCTTATTTAACCGGTAACACTTTACATTAAGGTTTCATTAGTTGACAGATGATAGTAAACATGAATGAATGATGAGCAATAATTTTACAGCATTTGTTAATTTTAGTAAATGTTACATTTAAAATTAAATGTTTCTGTTAACATTAGTTAATGAACAGTTGTATTTTTATTAACTAACATTAATAAAGATTAATAAAGGCTGTAAAAATATATTGCTTGTTGTCAGTTAATGCATTAACTATGATAATGAACAGGGCCTTATTGTAAAGTGCTACCATTGAATTTATTCTAACTAATATTTCATTTATTTATTATTTATTTGAGTTATTGGAAATAGGGAGCTTCTGTTTTATTAGCAGTGTTAAATTCAGATCTTTTCTCAAGTTTAATAAGCTACTCTGGTTTAATTTTTGTCAGTGTTTTTGTGCCAATGAAAAGTACATTTAATGCTTTCTTTGTGACTAAGTACTTTATCAAACAAGTAGCCTGACTGTAGGTTTATTAACCTTAAACTAGTAAATTCCATCCTGGCAGAGCACGGTTTGCATCAGCGACGCTGCTGAGAGTTCATTGATGTGTTGCTCTGTGTGTCTGTAGTTTGCCGTCGGCTGGGTTTATGGAGAGCAGATGTGTGAATCATCCAGAGTTCATCCGCTGCTCAAACCCTACAAATGTCTGTCTGAGAAGGTACAGAAACCGTTCAGTGATTACACATTTAGAAAGAAAAGTAAACAGCAACATGTGAGTAGATTTCCAGCATGCCTCTGTGTTTCAGGATAAGGAGGTTTACCGCTGGCCAATCAGAGAGAGTCTGAAGACGATGCTGTCGTGGGGCTGGAGCATCGAGCGGATGAGAGAGAGCGACGCATCTACCTTACACAACCGCACGCGCCGGATCTCTCTGTCCAGTCAGGTCAGAAACGGCCGTATTTACAGTATGAGTGAGTGAATGATGTCATCATCTGGATAAAAGAAACAGAGAATCATGTAAGGTTTAATGCACGTGACCTTTGACCTCTCGTGTCCCCCTGCAGCGCTCCATAGAGGGCGCTCACGGTTTCAGCCCGCGGCCCGTCGACATGAGCAACGTGACGCTGTCCAGAGACCTGCATGTGAGTGACCCGCTTCACACATCAACAACACAGCTGCAAGTTTGACTCTTTGAATCACGCGTTACTGTGTTTGTGTGCTTCAGGCGATGGCGGAGCTGCTGGCCGAGAACTATCACAACATTTGGGCTCAGAAGAAAAAACTGGAGCTGGAATCCAAAGGTCTGTTCACAGACTGCACATTAAATTCATGTTGCATACTATCCTTCTGAACATATAAACCCGAGCACAGCCATCAGATGGCGCTGCAGGGCTGCATATTTCCTCAGTGTGTGTCTGGTGCTGTTTTCTAATATGTGTGTGTGTGCCAGGAGGAGGAAGTCATCCATTACTGGTTCCTTATGACACTTTAACTGCCAAAGAGAAATCCAAAGACCGAGAGAAAGCACAAGACATCCTCAAGTTCTTTCAGATCAACGGATACAGCGTCTCAAGGTGATCCTGTGTGTGTGTGTGTGTGTGAGCTGCTCTTTCACATTCATCTGTCAACACGGTTTACATCTCACTTTCAATTATACGTAAATAAATATTAATAGAATTATTTCACAAAATAAGTCTCTTCTTTTCACCAAGGCTGCATTTATTTAATCAGAAATACAGTACAAATAGTGAAATGTTATTACAATTTAAAATGTCTGTTTTGTGGGTGAATATCTGTTCAAATGTAATTTATTTCTGTGATGCGCAGCTGAATTTTCAGCATCATTACTCCAGTCTTCAGTGTCACGTGATCCTTCAGAAATCATTCTAATATGCTGATTTTCTGATTATTATCAATGTTGAAAACAGTTGCTGCACAATGTTTTTGTGGAAACTGCCATTCATTTTATTTTTCTGGATTTACAGGTAAATAAAAAGGTCCGAAGAACAGCATTTGTTTGAAATAGAAATCTTTTGTAACATTATAAATGTCTGATCAATTTAATGTGTTCTTGGTGAATAAAAGTATCAACTTCTTAAAAACGGTCCTAAACAGTAGTGCAATTGTCAGATATAATAATAATTAAATATTGAGCTTGAAATATTGAGGTTTTTTTTTTTTTTTTTATCTGTTCAGAAGCACAGACAAACCCTTTCTATGTGCTCCACGTATTCATTAAGTTCTATGTGTTTTCCTGTCCATACTTTGGCTAATTTGATGATGTTTTAATCTTCCAGTGTGCTTCACGTCCAGCTCAGTTTAACACATTTCACTGTATTTAAATCCATTGTGTGAAATTATGTCAGATTTCCATCAGAATCGTGACAGATTGATGTGAGGTGTGTGTTTGTGATGTGAGCAGGGCTATGAAAGAACAGGATCTGGACACGCCGTCCATAGAGAAACGCTTCGCCTACACGTTTCTGCAGCAGCTGATCACGTATGTGGATGAAGCTCACGAACACATGCTGGAGTACGGTGAGACGCTTGCTTTAATGCCTGTGTCAGTCTCAGAATTACTGATCATCATCGTCTCGTGAGCTTCTCGTCTTTATTTCAGATGCTGGAGTTCGACCGAAAGGAGACAAAACTCCTCACGAGCAGCAGGTCAAATTCTTCGGGAAGGTCTGATTCTCCCGACGGATTCATTTCATGTCAGTCAGTTGTTAAATTCATGCATTGATGGAATGATTGTTTCACTCATTTCCAGGTCGTGCTTCCACTGGTGGACCAGTACTTCAAAAACCATCGGCTCTACTTCCTGTCCACCGCCGTTCGACCGATCAGCAGCGGCGGCCACGCCTCCAATAAAGAGAAGGAGATGGTGACCAGGTGATGTGTGTCTCATGCCCCCTCAGTACGACTAAAGTCACCATAAAACCGCATTTACTCAGTTTGTAAAAACAAAATTCAGGAATGCAGGAACTGACGTGTATTTTATGCAGAATACTTTAGATTCTCTCATGCAGGTGTCCTTCAGTTTCTAAACACACTTGTGCCATGATTTATTCTCCTTTGGTTTGGTATCTGTCTTCCTCTTCCTCTTCATCCTGATGTTTTCTCTCTCCTGTGAATCTCAGCCTGTTCTGCAAACTAGCCGTTCTGGTGCGGCACCGGATCTCCCTGTTTGGTAAGGCGTGTGTGTCGTGTTTGCGATGGTTTGATGCGTGTTTTGTGCGTCTGGAGGTGTTTTTGAGCCGGAAATCAGTTTGTTGCTCTTGAAGCTGTTTATCTGAGCTCAAACAGCATTAAACATGATCAAATAAGTGTAAAATCTCTGTCCAAGAAGATCTGATGGAGCTCAGAGCTGTGATCTGTTTGATCATTTCAGTGTGTCGTCGTGTGATAAGATGCGTCTCACGGACTCAAGGTGTTTGGAAATTCTACTTTACAATGCTAGTGAGACTAGAGAGTGTGAAAAACACTGAAGCCTGATTGGTTGAATAGTCTGTGTCTCTGAAACCAATAATGTGTGTCATCATGTTTCTCAGGGAATGATGCCACGTCTATCGTAAACTGCCTGCACATCCTGGGACAGACACTGGACGCCAGGTTAGTCAGACACACTTCACTAGATCATGATATGTTAGATTAACAGTTACTAGATTATAGAAATATAAGAATGACACAGACTGATGAGATGTACATGATGAAACTGATCTCTCTGGCCGTGTATGTGGCTCAAATTTTTAATTTTTGCATTTCGTGCCCAGGACTGTGATGAAAACCGGTCAGGACTCTGTCAAAGCGGCTCTGAGGGCGTTCTTTGATAACGCAGCAGAAGATCTGGAGAAGACGATGGAGAACCTACGGCAGGGTCAGTTCACGCACACGCGGTCGCAGCCCAAAGGAGTCACACAGATCATAAACTACACCACCGTCGCTCTGCTGCCCGTCCTCTCATCGCTGTTCGAGCACATCGGACAGAACCTGTTCGGAGAGGATCTCATACGTGAGTCACCTTCCTTCTGTAAATATATCGACATCACATCAGACACCAGCTCTCTCAATATCAGCCGTTAAATATCTCATATCACTAGATCTTTGTTCTCTGTGTCGTTTCAGTGGATGATGTCCAGGTTTCCTGTTATCGGATTCTGAACAGTTTGTACTCACTTGGAACAAGTAAAAGTATTTATGTTGAGAGGTAATAAACCACCCGATTGATTCATATTTATTCACTTAGCAGATTTTTATTCAAAGCAGTTTTCGAGGAATACAGCAGAGTGATTCATCCTAGAAACAATATGATTCATCTTAAGAAAAGTTACTCATCCTAAATAAAGTGATTCATCGTAAACAAAGTGATTCATCTTAAGCAAAAACATTCATCCTAAACAAAGTGATTCATCTTAAAGAAATTGATTTATCCTGAACAAAGTGATTTATTCTTATTAAGGCAATTCATCCTAAGCGAAGTGATTCACAGATTGAATCAGACTTTAGTTGTTTGATATATGAGTTGAGGAGCATCGTGTGTGTGTGTGTTTGGTTGATTGTTGTGTGTTGTGTTCAGGCAGCGTCCGGCTCTCGGCGAGTGTCTGGCTGCGTTTTCGGGTGCATTTCCTGTGGCCTTCCTGGAGCCCAATCTGAACAGACACAACACATACTCCATATACAACTGCAAAAGCTCCCGAGAACGAGCAGGTTCGTCACACGCATTCAGAAAATGTATATATTTAAGCTGTAGATGAATTCTGAAATATGTGAAGTTATTGGTGTTGTTGTATTGGTGATTGTGCGGTGTTAATGCAGACGTGTTTGTGTTTGTGTGTTCTGCAGCGCTGGGTCTCCCCGCTCAGGTGGAGGAGGTGTGCGCGCTGGTGCCGTCTCTGGAGCGAGCGCTGGAGGAGATCATGGAGCTGGCCGAATCGGGCATGCGTTACACACAGATGCCTCACGTGATGGAGGTGCTGCTGCCCATGCTGTGCAGTTACATGTCTCACTGGTGGGAACACGGACCCGAGAGCAACCCGGAGCGCGCCGAGAGCTGCTGCACCTCGCTGACCTCCGAACACATGAACACGCTGCTGGGAAACATCCTCAAGATCATCTACAACAACCTGGGCATCGACGAGGGAGCCTGGATGAAGAGACTCGCAGGTACACGAGCCCGGGTCACCTCCATGATATGATAGAAACAATTATATGCATATATGTACTTCACTTTCAAACACAAAATAAAACGTGATATTTATTAAAATCTATTTTTAGGCCTGTCGATGTGTTAAGACATCAATTAAGTAGGATTAATGCAATGATCTTTTTACCCAATTTGACATAATTATGGTTTTGATTGAATTTAATTTGATTACATTTAATTACAATTATTTTATTCTATTCCGTTATTTTAGCCAAAATGTTATGAATTATAATTGTTTTTATGATTTTTTTCTTAATTACAACAGAAATATTTCTATATGAATATATTTATATAGATTAACAATTAGCATATTTTTGAAAAAAAAAAACAATATGTACAGTGACCATATAAAAAGCCAGGTTTTTATGAATATTTGATATTTTACAGTTTCTTTTCTAATTTTGATCAAATGTAGTTATATTTATAATAATTTTATTCTATTTATAGGCAGATTTTCATGAATTCTAGGGGTGTTTTTATGAATCATCTTTTTTGATTACTACAAAACTGTTTATATATTGTTTAAAGATGAAAAATTTACATTTTTTTACATTTTGTTTAACTTTGGACTAGTTAAAAAAGCCAGAATTAAATGAATTATAGACAGTTTTTACAGTTTTGTTTATTTTAAATTTGAAATTGAATTGATCAAAAGTCAGTGAATAATTGCACTTATTTTATTCTATTCATATCTAGTTTTTATGAATTATAGACATGTTTTTTTCAATGATCTTTCTGAATTATAACAATGACTTATATATTATTTTCACGCAAAATGTTTTCTAACACAATATAAATGGGTCTTGATATGTGAAAATAAAAAGGTATATTTTGGGAAGGGCATTCCTCATAATGGTGGTTCTTAGCAGGTTTGCAAACCTAGTGAATCGTGTCTCTCTGCGTCTCAGTGTTTTCTCAGCCCATCATCGGTAAAGCCAAATCTCAGCTGCTGAAGACTCACTTCCTGCCGCTGATGGAGAAGCTGAAGAAGAAGGCGGCGACGGTCCTGCAGGATGAGGAGCACATGAAGGCGGAGGGCCGGGGCGAGATGTCCGAGTCTGAGCTCCTCATCCTGGACGAGTTCACCATCCTGGTGCGAGACCTGTACGCCTTCTACCCGCTGCTCATACGCTTCGTCGACTACAACAGGTACGAGAAACGCGCTCAGGTGATCTGCGATCGGGCCGTCACTGAGCCGCATCAGTCATCGCTGTTTGTTTTTCAGAGCAAAGTGGCTGAAGGAGCCGAACACTGAGGCGGAGGAGTTATTCCGTATGGTGGCCGAAGTCTTTATATTCTGGGCCAAATCACACGTGAGCCAAACACACACATACACACAGCGGGCCATGTTTTTTCTTCACTAGCTTCACTTTCATCATGACGTCTGAAGTCTCATTGAGTTTGTATCAGCTGGTGTTTTGCTGATTTTTAATGGATGTATGCTCAAGTTCACACTTGCAAATGTCTGTTAAATGTTCTGATTATAAAGTGTGTTTGTTCATCATTATTCACATAAAATGACACAAAGTTTAATAAATTGTATATTTTTCCCCAACAGAACTTTAAAAGAGAAGAGCAAAACTTTGTGGTTCAGAATGAAATCAATAACATGTCCTTCCTCATAACTGATACCAAATCCAAGATGTCTAAGGTAAGAAATCGCAAACACACACTGAACCAATTTACTTCCCATCGGTGTGATTGTTTTTATACTGAGCAAGCATCTGACGTTATGTGACCGTGTTGGACGCTGGATCATGTTAAAGCTGACCTTTTATGTGACCCTGGGCCACAAAACCAGTCATAAGGGTCAATTTTTTTGAAATTGAGATTTATACATCATCTGAAAACTGAATAAATAAGCTTTCCATTAGTGGACAGGATGATATTTGGGATAAATGATATACAACTATTTCAAAATCTGGAATCTGAGGGTGCAAAACAAATCTGAATATTGAGAAAATCTCCTTTAAAGTTGTCCAAATGAAGTTGTTAGCAATGCATATTACTAATCAAAAATTAAGTTTTGAAATATTCACAGTAGGAAATTTACAAAATATCTTCATGGAACATGATCTTTACTTAACATCCTAATGATTTGTGGCATAAAAGAAAATCCATGAGTTTGACCCATACAATGTATTTTTGGCTATTGCTACAAATATACCCATGCTACTTAAGACTGGTTTTGTGCTCCAGGGTCACATATCATCTACTTTACTCTGGTACAGTGATGGTGTCATTGTGATATTATATGATATTTAGATTTTTATCATATGACTGAATGATTATGGTGTATGCATGGAAATGTAGGGTAGATTAAGGAATGTTTTGGCATTATGATGGTACCATGTGCAAAAAGGGAGCCGTATCAGACCAGGAGAGGAAGAAGATGAAGAAGCGCGGTGACCGATATTCCCTCCAGACGTCGCTGATCGTTGCCGCTCTCAAGCGTTTACTTCCTGTGGGGCTGAACATCTGCGTGCCGGGAGACCAGGAGCTGATCGGACTCGCCAAGAGCCGTTTCACACAGGTACCGCAAGAACAACACGCTTCTGCTTTAGTTATGTTACTGAGAGCCATTTGTGATGAAGCTGATTCTGTTTCACAGAAAGACACTGAGGACGAAGTGCGAGAGACCATACGGAACAACCTCCACCTGCAGGGAAAGGTGAACCGACGCTCCGCTCATCTGCTCTTCATCACACCTCTTCAGTCATGTTCACACTGCAGAGAAACACGTCAACACCAGCGTTTAGAACCATTAAGGGGTCAATGATGTGACGCTCATTTTGTGTCCAGACCTGTTAATTTATTTAATATAAAATAGATCTATTTCCAAAAAAAAAAAAACTGCAATTAATCACATCATTGACCCTTAATCTCTTGCATGTGTGTGTAATTTCATCTCCGTTTCATCCCTCATGTGTTCGTCTGCATGTGTCAGTACCGCGCTTTACACTTCAAAAAGCTGGTCAAGAGACTCGTCATCATCTTAAAGTGGATGAAGAGTCGTCAGCCTAAAGCTGCGGGCCCAGAAACCCCGCCCCACAAACGCGCACCGCTGCTCAAACGCTCCGCCACCCTGGACGTCACCCAGCGTCCCGTGCGTACGCTCCCGTCCCTCCTGAAGAAAGCCTCGTCTGTGGACACCTCTAAACACGTGAAAGCTCCTCTAAAACAGACCGAGCCACACAGAGACGCCTGCATCAGCAACAGAAACACGTTTACACACGATAAACTGGTAAGAGCGAGAGACGCCATAGATCAGAAGAGCTTTATGATCATCAGTCACACAAATCCTGTCATGCCGTGAAGAACCCTTCACGCTGAGTGATTTACAGCACAAAACAGCTACAAGTGTTGTTTAATAAGCACTGGTAGTTTAAGATGACATGAGCAGTTATGATATGGCGGGTGAGTATGAACAGTACAGCAATTGTAAACCTGCAGCATCTGCATGAACTGCTGTCAGCTCAAGCCTTACATTTGTGATTAAAACATGCATCCTCCTCACTGCTAATGCTGCGCATGTTATCATTCAGTGTCACGCACTAAACGTGCGAGCTGCAGCTTCATCTGTGTGTGTGTGCAGCTGGAGGATCCTGCGATCCGCTGGCAGATGGCGCTGTATAAAGACATGCCCAACCGCAGCGAAGACACGTCTGATCCCGAGAAGACCGTCGACAGAGTGCTGAACATCGCACACGTGCTCTTCCACCTCGATCAGGTTAATGTTACTCTAGTAAATCACTGTGACTTTAACGTCTCCACATATAGCTGATTCAGTTTTAAACAGGTCATGTTCTACAGTATTCTGGACTGTCATATGCAAATAAGCTCATTTATGATTGGCTGACATCGCCTACAGGTGTTATCAGGGCAGGTTCTGAACATTAAATAGGTGTTGATATGTAAATGTGGGCGGGGCATATGTTAATGAGCTCATGCACTGTAAAAATATTGGTGTAGAGACCATTTTTACAGCAAGTTTACAGAAAATCAGAATGTTGATGTTTATAATCACCTAATATATTCATGCCTACAGCTGTATAGTGTGCATCACAGATGATATGTTTGTTTGATCAGGTGGAACATCCTCAGCGCAGTAAAAAGGCCGTGTGGCACAAGCTTCTGTCCAAACAGAGAAAGAGAGCCGTAGTGGCCTGTTTCAGGATGGCGCCGCTTTACAACCTGCCCAGGTGAGCATCTTCTGTCTCCTGGATCTGGCCGATCTAAACGATTCCTGATTCTGATTCTCTGATTCTCAGGCACCGAGCCGTGAACCTGTTCCTCCAGGGTTATGAGAAATCCTGGATTGAGACAGAAGAGCATTATTTTGAGGACAAGCTGATTGAGGATTTGGCCGTACGTATTTATTATGCAGAGCAGGAACTTTCAGATGACATCACTGCGTAATGTGCCATTTACAGGCTGTTTTTGAACAAAAGATTCAAGGGTTAATGGAGAGACACCTTGAACCCCAATGACTTGAATCTAAATTTTGAATCCTTGAGCTCCTAAATATTCAGTCTACATGAAACAGTCTGATGTTTACATCAACTGATTTTTGCAGAATGAATCCAGTCCAGATTGAGGTTCTGAAAGATTTTTAAAGTTTTGATTGAGAAAGTACTTTGATTCAAAAGATTACATGGCTACAGTAAACATTTTGTTAAACAGATTATTTAAGATCTTCACATGCCCTTTCAATCAAAACTTCATTCAGAAGTCATTGAGTCACGTATCTGATAATAAAGTCAGTTTCTGCTACAGAAAGTGCTATATACTCTTGCAAGGTGCTGTATAGAACCTTGAAGAACATTCATGCAGCCTTTCCATTGCACAAAAGGTTCTTTATAGTGCAAAAATGTTCTTTTCGATTACAGTGTTCTTCCCACTAAGAAACAAATAGTTGTTTTAAGAAGTATTAGTAGAAAGGTTGTTTGGGGAAACAAAAGGAGTTATTTTATGGGATTACTGTGAAAAACCCCTTTTAGGAAACTATTTTCAAGAGCTGGATGAACATCATACTGTAAGTCTGCAGTGGTTTGTTTGAGATTCCTGTATTCTGTTTCCCCACAGTTGAAAACTTGTATGTTTTCTGCATGTGTATATGATCTGGTTTTCTCTGTAGGGGTTGTGGTGTGGGTAGCGTGTCCTAGGGTTGTGTTTGAGGCTGTTTGATGTTTTAGAAACCAGGTGGAGAGGAGCCGTCGGAGGAGGACGAGATGACCAAACACATCGACCCGCTACACCAGCTCATACAACTGTTCAGCAGAACCGCGCTCACTGAGAAATGGTGGGTTTCCTTCAACCTTCAGTTCATATAATCAGTCCAAACCACACTGACTTTGTTCATAGATCACATCAGTCTCACACTTTCCCTGAACTGCTGTTGTTGTTTTGTCGTAGTAAACTCGAGGAGGACAGTCTCTACATGGCGTACGCTGATATCATGGCCAAGGTGAGACTCGTTTAGAGCTTTCTTTAGACTTGATAAGCTCCTCTGTGAGAGATGCTCAGATTAATGGTGTGCTGTTTGTGTGTTCTCTCACAGAGCTGTCATGATGAAGAGGAGGAGGATGAAGAGGAGGTCAAGAGTTTTGAGGTACGTGTCCGTCCGTGACTAGACGGGACGGATCATCTTAAATGCGCTCGCACACTTTGAGTTTGAGTTTTTTTGCAGCTTTGAAGAGCATGAAACATCTCAGACATGAAGGAATGCTCATGCGTGATCGTCCTGAATTCACTGCTCACGGTGGTCTGCTTGTTTTAACCTCGTGCTGGTCTGGTTACCACTAGAAGGATTTTGAGCCATTGGAGACCAGCCCAGAACCTGCAAACCACCCTAGTCTGGTTTAGGTTGTAATGTAGATTTTCATCTGAGCCGGTTTTGCACATGCACTCTTTTAAGAAACCCTAAGAACATCTGTCAGTACTCAAGCATCTTATATAAGGCATCACCCAACCTGGGGAATGAAACCACCTTGGGGCTGAAAGCTAGTTTTTGGCTGTTTTCCAGCTCATTAAACCTCATTAAAGCTGGTTTAGGTGATGGTCAGATGGAATATTAGCTGCTGTGGCTGAAACCAGTCTATGCTGGTTTAAACAGATCTCCCAGCCTGACAAATGCCTGAAACCCATCTAAGCCCATCAGATCTGAGCAGTTGTGTTTTTGCTAAAACTGATGGACGACTTTATGCTGTTGTTTCAGTGGCGTTGTGTGATTTACCTTTTAAAAACTTTAGGAAAACAATCACGAGATGAAGCTTTGTGTCTTGAGCACTGACTAGTCTCCGCATCCGCATGGCTAACATCAACACGCTCCGTCACCGTTCTGTTCCAGTTAGTGAAAGCAAACACACTTACAGGCCCAAGAATGAAATGACAAAATTTTGTTTCCGCAGCGCGATATAATGAAAGATTTAAGCATCAAAATTGCCAGCAAAGAAGAGCAGTCTCTGGTAACCAGCGCTGAATGTTCATGTCCATGGCTTCATTCATTCCTTTCGGACTCACACGTGGTTTCTCACTCATTCCAGACGTTTTATTTCCTCAGCGTGGTTGTTTCTGATTTCATGTAATTCACAGCATGTCGCAGCAGATGGCAGTGCGGCCGCAGCTTCCTGTGTTGTGAAGGCGATAGTGATGTTGCTGCTGACATGATGCTTCATCCTGAGGGTTTCATGTTCCTCCACACTAGCTTTCACTAACCATGTCCCATAGTCTCAACTAGTCTCGAATCAGTATGTATTAGAGGAGATTCTGCTGTGGCTTTGGGAATATGGACCTTCACCCAGCGCCGGCACTGAAAACACAATGACCTTGTGTTTTGGCACATTCGTGAGTCGTCGGTGTGCTGCGTGTGGCGTGAGACGTTCACTGGAGCAGCGTTATGACGTGTGGCATCGTATCTGTCCTGCAGGAGAAGGAGATGGAGAAGCAGAAGCTGCTGTATCAGCAGGCCCGACTGCACGACCGCGGCGCGGCTGAGATGGTGCTGCAGACTATCAGCGCCAGTAAAGGTCAGACAGACACAGATTCCCTGAGCTGATGCAGGTTTGTCGTGATGGTGCACTGATGAGAGTGTGTTTGTGCAGGAGAGATGGGGCCGATGGTGGCGTCTACACTGAAGCTGGGCATCGCCATACTCAACGGAGGAAACTCAACCGTTCAGCAGGTGACAGACACACACAAGAACATCAGCTGCTGGTTTCACTTCAATTTTGCATGATAACATTAGTGGTGATGCACCCAAATAAAAAAAAACACAAAAACTGAAAATTCAGGATGCACTTGGCCAGAAACCGAACATAAATGTTATTTAATAATCAGTTAATTAATCAAATTCATTTAGTACTCATCACACAACTAAAACCTGAGTTGTACAGTGAGTTGTGTCTTTGCTCATTTGAAACACTGATTTATCGATTACGTGATTATTGCTTGATTTCAGTTGTTCTGTTTCTTCTGATGTTTATTCATGTTTATTTGCTTCCATAACCAGTAATAAAGAGGAAGAAATGATTGCTTCACTACAGCTGTAATGACTGATCAGAAGCCTGAGGATCCATTTGCAGCTTTTATTAGAGAAAACGTGGTCAGACAGGCGGGGGTCAGAATACAGCGACAGGGACAGCAGAGAATAAACAAAGAATGGTCACAGGCAGGCGAAGTGTCGGGGCTGGCAGCTAGCAGAGCAGTATCAGAGTCCAAAGCAATAGAGTCCAAAGGGCAGGCGGCAGAGAATCAAACAACGAGAAAACAATCCTAGGTCAAACACAGATAATCCAATAACAGAGAAAACGCTCAGAAATGCAGCCGGGGCAATACAAGACTTCGCAAAGTGAACGAGTCTGGAAGCAGTATAAATAGGGGAGGAGATAAGGAACACCTGGAAGGGCAATCAGACCCAGGTACGGGGAACATGGGAAATAGAGTCCAAAACCAGTCAATATTCGGGAGAGGGTGCCCTCCGGTGGCGATCGGAGGGAGCCACAGAAGCCTAACTCATGACAACAGCGATCTGTCACTACACATTAAAGAGCATCAAAAACACATTTAGTGTTTAAATTTTGTGATAAAACTGACTGAAATTGAAAAGCTGACACTTTAATTCTTATTAAAAGTAACAAATGACAAAGATTATTGTGTTTAAGTTCAGCTCATCAACAAAAAACAGCACAGACTACAAGATCAATCTTGAGTTTTAAGAATCCATAACTATTTTGATTGAAAAGATGAGAAATGGATATTGTTAATGCATACATTACCTGTTTGCCTGTTGTAGTTGTGTGAAATAGATATTGTTAAAATCAGAATGCTCCATCGGAGAAACACTAAATAATCATCATTGTTTTGATCAGTGATTTTGGCACTACAAATTAGTTTTTTTTATCAAAAAATTTCTGTTGCTAAAATTTTGGTGCATCACTGGATAACATAAACACAATACAAACAAGACAATACACACATGCAGTGCAGGAGAGGCAGAAAAATACACATTGATATTCATGTCACATGGAATATGAGTATGTGGAACAGAATCCCATGGTTCCCTGTGCTGCGCTTTGATGTGTTTGTGTGTTTTTGTCATCCACCTGCAGAAAATGCTGGACTACCTGAAAGACAAACGGGACGTGGGCTTTTTCCAGAGTCTGGCGGGACTGATGCAGTCGTGCAGGTAAATCCACTTCCTGCTGAGCGTCACACGACTGAAGCCAAAGTGCACGTGTGTGTGTGATTATAGTGATGACAGTGAACGATGTTTGTGCTCCAGTGTTCTGGATCTCAACGCCTTCGAGAGGCAGAATAAAGCCGAGGGACTCGGGATGGTGACGGAGGAAGGATCAGGTATGATTTATATCAACAAAAGCAGCTGGTTTACAATCAGTAACTATGATTAGAGCTTGATCTGTGTAATTCTGTCATGATGAGATATATAAGCGGGTAATTTTATCAAGGCATGAAATCATCATTTTCATTCCACTTGATTTATCATGCCATTTCTGTGTTAATTGAGTTGAGTTATTGATTTAAAACTACAGTAATGCTACTTTTGTGTTGAGCGCTCATGGCACGTATCCCAGAATCCATTCTGAAGATGTCTCTGTCGGATTGAATTATTTTACCCTTTTTCTTTACGTTTGTGTTCGAGTGGATGATGATGACGAATGCTTGATATGGTCTCCAGGTGTTTGTAAGCAGAAATACTCAGACTTGAATCTAAAAAAAGCTCCTGATGGTTTTTTTTTTTTCGCAAGGGTGCAATGAGAAAAAAGAGCACTCAGCAGTGTGCGTAAGACACTAACCCTACCCTAACATGTGCTGTCTCTCTCTCTCTCTCTCTCTCTCTATCTTTATGATGTGTCTTTCAGAAGTGATGCTTTTGCCATTTTAAGTCAACTGAAGTTATTTTCAAAACTCATTTCTTTTGAGTCTCAGAGATGAAGCATGAATTTTATATTCTTTTTCAGGTTTCTTTATGTTTGCTGTGTTGTAACATGACTTTTAAAGGACTAGTTCACCCAAAATAAACAGTCTGTCATCATTTACTCCTCGTCACGTCGCTCCAAACCCGCGTGAGTTTCTTCCGTCAGTGGATCACAAAAGCCGGATCACAGGAGAATCAGATCCATCTCAAATCAACATTCATTCTGTGGTGGAAATTAGAATAAAATGACTGACACCTTAGTCTTGTCAAATATAATTTAACTAGTAGCGAGCATTTTATACGTCTTAAAATGTAATAATAAAGCTAATAAAGCTTGATAATAAATTAAAACTTGATTGGAAATAATATTTTAATAATTATTGAAAATATATGTATATAATATACCTATAAATGTTTAAAAAATATATATATTTTCACACCAGAAATGTCTATTTTAATTTTAGAAGTTAATTGATATATTTAAGAGTAATATTTTTGTAATGATAAAATCACTGATTTTTTATTTTAGATGAATTTTTTTTTTTTTTTTTGAATAATATATATATATATTTTTTTAGAGGAATATTTGAATTTATTTTAGAGAGAATTTTTTTTTAGAGAGAATATTTTTAGAGAATTTTTAAATTAGTAATATTTTTATCAGTTTAAGTGCTCATGCAGCTCTTTATTACACAACCTCTAACTGGCCGTGTCTGTCAGGCTCCAAAAAGGACAAAAACTCCTCATAATAATATAGTTTTGCAATATATTCCAAGTCTTATGAAGGTTTGTGTGAGAAGCACCCCCGTTTAGGTCATTATTGTTCATTTTTGGAGCTCAGCAGCGTTTGTCAGGATCGACTTTCATTGTAAATGAACATTGTGTGTCCTGCAGGTTTGAGCTGATGTGAAGATGAGTAAACGATGACAGGAGGTTCATGTTTGTCTGCACTATTCCTTTATCCTGTACAAGTGTTTTTCTCCCTCTGATTATTTCTTTCTCTCTGAATTTTGACTTTTTTTCTCATGAATCCCTCTCTAAACAGTTCTGCACTTTATTCACTCAGGTTTGGATTCAATCAGCATCATTTCTGCTAAAGTCAGACTCACTTCGTCAAACCTGTAAGTTAAGGTGGAAACTTCTGGTTACTCGTTCAGACTAGTTCTAACCAGATGCGGCACGACGTACTCTCGTGAAACGGTTCGGTTTCTGTCCCAGCGTCAAATCTCATTGGTCCACGTAACTGTCCATCCGTGTTCTGATTGGCTGCGATCGGTGTGGACAGATGAAATCCGTTGTGTCGCGTCTGGTTAGGCGTGTGATCGTTCAGAATGGTGCTGATTGAATCCAAGTCTGCTTTTCCCAATCAACAGCGACTGACCTTGTGACCTGTATGACCTCTCACTTTTTTCTTTCCTTTTTTTCTTCTTTTCTTCGGTTTCCGTACCGTCTTCCCCTTTATCAGTCATCACTCATGAGCGTGGTAATTATGCCTTCTGCCATTTTGCTGTGGTTTAGCTGTGTGTGAGCGCTGTTCAGGCCCTGAGCCCAACACCTTCCCTCTGCCCTGCGTTTCCTGTCACATGCCCCGCCCCCGGTAGAGCAGTAGCCAATCACGCGCGGTCTCCGCTCTCCTCTCCGGACTTGCACAGTTTCTGTCATTCTAGATGTAAGAACAGGGAACATGTTTTGATTAGAGAGACCGATAATCATTTTAGCCAACATTTTTATCGACATTCACCAATAACAGGAAACAGCAGCGTTGACATGCAAAGTAAGTTCACGTTTAAGGGTGTTTCTTCAACTGTGGCCACATTTGACCCTGTGAATCAAATTAATCTTTATTAAAACACAGACAGGATCACTGGAGAGTCATCAAGAACAAATATCAAATCGTTCATTCTCTGATTTAGCTAGTAGCTAGCATTTTATATATGCTAAATAAAATGAAATGATAGTTAGACATTGTTTACATGCTATGACAAAATTGACTGGAAATATTATAATATAAAATAAAGAAAAAAGATGTTTTCACGCAACAAATATTTTTGTTTTGTTTATCATTTTTTATTTTACTAGTATAAGGAATATTTTTATTGTTATAGAATATCATTTGTATTATTTAATATAATTATGTAATCTAATATACATATAAAGTATAAAAATATGAATGACAATTTGTGTATTATTTCATTCTATTTTTTATTTTAAAAGAATTATTATTTTAGAGTGATATGTTTTTTATTGTGTTTGAGGTTGTTGTTTGACTAATTTATATCATTTAGGTCTGAGGTCTGGTCTGAGGGTAAAACAACTCAAATCTATACATAAAAGGCTAAATAAATAAATAAATAAATAAATAAAGGTTTTTGGGGACCTTTATGAAAGAAAAGCTGTTTTTAAGTAAGAAGATTCAGTGTGAGTTAGCGGGTGTGAGTGGCAGTAGTTGCAGAAACACCCGTTTACTGTTGCAGACTCCAAAAGCAGTGGGCGTATCTGTAGACTGTAAGCTCCTCCCCTTCCTGCTCCTCCTGTCCTCTTCCTGTCAGGCCGTCAGAGGCGCAGCGGCTGGGTGTTTGGTTAGGAGCGTGTGTCTCTGTGGTTTGTTGTGGCCGAGCTGCTCTGAGAGGATGATGATGGTGATGGTGATGGTCTCTCAGCAGCAGTCGCCCCAGTCCTCTTCCTCTTCCTCTTCCTCCTCCTCTCTGATTGGTCTGAGCTGTTCAGTTGGTGTCGTGTGCTGTCGTTCCTGCCGTTCCTGCTGTTTCCTTCACTCTTCTTCTTTTTGTTGATGGTCAGGCTGTTTCTTTTGCTCTTACGTGTCGTTTTTGTTCTTTTCCGAGCGTTTGGTTGTGTTTTTCTGCAGTTCAGTGTTGTGTTTTCTGTCCTATCATCCATCTGCATTTCCGTTGACTGGTTTGATCACGCGTCATCATTCAACGTTCAGTTTGACGTTTTGATAATGATGGACCAGAGGAAGTCTAACCAAACCACAGATATTTGTCATATTTATGATTGTGTATTTACATGTATATTCTATCATAATGTGTAGTAAATGCGTAGCACTTGTGTAATTGAGTATTTTGCATGCTTCATTAAAGTTAATTGTAATGATCTGAGTGTGTAGTTGAAGTCGTCAGGCTTCTTTTCTGGTTGATCATCGTCCTGAAGCTCAGCTGAAAGTGTGTTTATCCTCACATCTGAAACAGCGGTCAGAAACATCTCAGGACCGTTTGATTCGTCTCAGTCCCAAAGCTCAGCTGGACCTTATTTAGTGTGCTCTACATAGACAGCAGCGTCTACAGTGTTGAATCAATCGTCACCGCTTCACCTGGTCATAGTGAAATGTATCACAACAAGCTTTTCACTTGTGATTGGCCTCGATCCCAACTGCTGCAGCCATCAAAATCAACATGAGTTTCTGTTTAAGTTGGTTAGTGAAAACATTGGACATATTTTCTTTGAGCTTCTGTCAGTTAAAGAAAGGTTAAAGAGAATTAGCGAATCACAGCTTATCTGGAAATTGGGTTGTATGTCAATAATTGACTTTTCTCTCATTTCGACTCCTGTTGTTTTGTCTCTCTGTTGAAGAGCACACGTACTGTAGAGCTGCTTCAAAATTAAAATAAAACATGATGCCGACTTCCATGTGGACGGCCTGTACATCCTAACATGCTGTCTGTGTAGGGAGGAAAAGAATCCCTCATATACACTGAGGTGAAGCACTTTCAGGTCGGCTTGTGAGAGGAACATGTGTATGTGGTCTTCTGGAGGTTTTGATAGTTGTGACAGTGGTGTTTAGCTCAGAGCTCAGCTGCTCTTTCCTCAGATCCTGTGACTTTAGAAACATTCGCCATCCCGTTCCTCCGTGTGACCAGAGCAGCTCCGCGTCTCCAGACGTCTCCTGTCAGATCTCTCTCGGATCTTGTACGATAACAGCTCTGCTAAACCAACATTATCGGACAGCTGTGTGTGTGTTGGTTGATGGATGATGGGCAGCTCGTTTCATGTGTAATGTTGAAATGAACAACTATTAGTGTGTCCCAGAAGTATTTTCCCAACATCTTCCACAATAGGAACGTAATATAATGTTATTGCAACAATAATTGTAGCATGCATTTTTGTAGCATGTACTCAATGTGATATGACAAGGCCTATGGGTAACCAGTGGGTATTATTACAATAATTATTGAAGTCAAATAGTTTTTTTAAAGCATAAAAGCTAATGCTTTTAGAGGTGTAAAAATGCATTGATTTAAGAATAAAAATGAAATGTGTCAAATATGACATTTAATAATCATTTCTGAATTACAATTAGGCCTCATTTGTTAACATGAACTAACATGAACACTACTTCCACAGCATTTATTCTACTTATGTTCATTTCAGCAATTATTAATGCATTAAAAATACATTTAGCATTTGTTAATGCATTGTGAACTAACATAAATAGGTGTATTTTTGTTAAATAATATTAGCAAAGATTAATAATAAATGCTGTTTGAAGCATATCGCTTATCGTTAGTTCATGAGGTTATAAAGTGTTACCAGAATGATCAGATTTCATATTTGATGTGTTTCATTTTGATTATTAAATCAATGCATTTGCATTTTCCATCTGTAAATGTAATATTAGCTTTTATTCAAATCACTTTGAATTCATTTTGTTTTTAACTCTTTCCCCGCCAGCTTTTTTGAAAACTGCCACCGCCAGCACTTTTGCTGATTTTCACGAAAATTTCATGGCCCCCAGAATATTTTGTTGTATGAATATCTGAACATGCAATACATCAAAATAGAGATCAGACCCTCTACTTTCAAACCAAAAAAATCTGTTTTATTCCAGCTTCAAGCATTGCTTTTAATCAACACTTGAATGTTGATATGTTTCGTAAAAATCTGTCTCATATTCAGTACTATTATCAGTGCAAAGATGCAATAGATTGCTTCCATCAGCACCCCTAACCTTGCACAGTCCTTTACCGCTTCCTGTATCTACATTTCGCTCTGTCACATCAGGCAGCTTTCATCTGATACCTACATACGTTTCTTCCTGGTCTGTGTTTTTGATCGGCACATTCTAGACTCACTTTGGAGATGCAATGAAAACACAGAAACCTGGAAAATTCAGTTTTTGGCAGGGAAGTGTTTTCTCACGAATAACGGAAAATTCAGTGTTTGGCGGGGAAAGAGTTAAAGCACACTGAAATACAACACAGCGTTGTTCCACAGTTCTGCACAGAATCAAAAGACAAATAAAAGCACAAATCCACAATAGAACGAATCAAAGCCCATCATGCTGGTGTCAGTGCTGTGTGCTGATGTGGTCTGACAGCGGGCGTCTGGGGACGGAGGATGAAGCGCTGCTGGTCTCGTGACCCTCCTCATCCCAGAGCTCATTTACAGTCTGTGTGTGGGTCAGTGTGTTCTGAGTCCTGCACCGGCACACGCTCGTCATCGCAGCGCCTCTAACGCCTGACTCTGCTGCTGCGCAGGTGAAAAGGTCATGCAAGATGACGAATTCACCTGTGACCTCTTCCGCTTCCTGCAGCTGCTCTGTGAGGGACACAATTCAGGTGAGTCTCAATGGTTCATTAGTGTTCCAGATCCCCACTTCACTTTGACACCGAGCGGTGTTATTTTAGCATCTCTGAGATACTAGTATAGTCGTTTTTATTAATAATTTATTTTTTACAAATATTTTCTTTTTTTTTTTTCAGGATTCTTTGATAATAATAAGTTAAAAAGAACAGAATTTATTCCATTTATTTTCAATTATTCAATTATTTATTCAATTTAGAATTTATTTTCTAACAATGTAAATCCATACTATTTTTTTATCTACTTTTTATTAATTTACCACATCCTTGGTGAATAAAAGTATTGATTTCTTTAAAAAAAAACAAAGAATAAAAATTTGCTGACCCCAAACTTTTGAACAGTAGTGTATATTGTTAGAAAACCTTTCTATTTTAAATAAATGCTGTTCTTTTTAACCTTTTTTGATCAAAGAATCCCTAAAAAAAAATCACAGGTTCCAAAAAAATATTTGGCAGCGCAACATGATGTATTAGAATGATTTCTGAAGGATCATGTGACACTGAAGACTGGAGTAATGATTCTGAAAATTCAACTTTAATTACAGATATGAATAAAATTTTAATATATATATATTAATATAAAAAACATTGTTTTACATTGTAATAATGTTTCACAATATTAAATTTTTTCTTTATACTTTTTTCCTTAACACAGCCTTGATGAGCATAAGAAACGTCTTTAAAAACCATTAAAAATCTTACTGATCCCAAACTTGTGAGTGGCAGTGTATATAAAATCTAAGACATAAGACAGGTGAACATGTTTATTTTATGTCTGTAAAGTTTTTGTTAATTTTTATGTACGTACGCACACACCCTGATACTGAGTAGTATGTCAGATTAGTATAGTGTGCTGCAAATTTTACTTTTATAATCTGATGTATATGTAGGTGGAAAAGAATATGAAAAAGATTATGAATAGTAGACATTACATGACGTTACATACAGCGACTTGGTGAAATACAGTTATTAATCACAAGCCTCATTACGTGTTTAATGTATGATGTAGCTCTACTTGTTCAGATAGTGACGACAACTGTGTGTCTGTACATCAGACTTTCAGAACTACCTGAGAACACAGACAGGAAACAACACGACGGTCAACATCATCATCTCCACCGTGGATTATCTGCTCAGAGTCCAGGTGAGCGATTCTCGACGAACACATCAGGATCACGCTCTCGTAACACACATCTGACACACGTGTGCTTTGCGTGTCCTCAGGAGTCCATCAGTGATTTCTACTGGTACTACTCCGGGAAAGACGTCATCGATGAACAAGGCCAGCGCAATTTCTCCAAAGCAATCAATGTAGCCAAACAAGTCTTCAACACTCTCACAGAGTACATTCAGGTACGATCCAGCGAATCGCTGCGCTTCAGAGCAGTTCAGCGCATTTACCGTCTCATGAGGGATTCATCAGAGACCTGAGGATCTCTAGTGCGTATGATTTACACGATGGAGAAAACCAACATCCCTGAAATAGAATTTACTATACAACAGTGATTTAATTATACAACAGCATAATTTGTCAAATTTTGACTTAATATGTCAAATGTCAGACTGTAAAATTAATCATGTTCATTAAAATTAACATCAGTACTGTACAGAAGAATGTACTATTTAACATACTTAATAGTAACGATAAAACAATATACAGTATAAAGGAAAGAAAATAAGGAAAATGTGGATAATTGTACAACTGTAAACTTCTGTCAAAGAACACATTTGACCAAAAATGTTGAATTGAAAATGTTTTGACTCAAAGGAATTGTTATACTTTTTATTTGATTTGAAAAAAAAAAAAAGTTTATATTAAATTTATATTAAATTCAGTCAAAACATAACACAGGTTTCATAGAGCTGTATTATTGTTATTAGTTTTTAAACTGGTAAAGTTTGATTAATTATATTGATTAGGCA
>VONZ01002484.1:0-49270 GCA_012976165.1 Labeo catla
CATTTATTAACCTCTGTTAAATGTAATGTCACTGTAAAACATTAACCATTTCACATAAATCCAAAGTCATGCCTAAAGTGGTCATCTTTAAATGTCAGAGTATTAAATGAATGTTACATAATTATATAAATGTATATATGTGTAGTCTCCCACTATATTTGCTTCTATTTTGAAAACTTTTTTCTCTCTACATAGGCAGAGGTTGACCAAACTGTTTGTGTAATCTGTTAACAACGCTCATTATATACCCGTCTTTTTAGGCAAGAATCAGGTAATGAGTGTCACGTCATAAAATGGTTTTAATACGAAGTGAGCTGTATTACGTGATAACAAATTTAATAAAAACATCGTAAGTTAGGCCTATAATAGTAATGATTTCATTTCAAACAACAAATAAATTATATAGAGAATGTGAGCAAAGTATCAACAGAGCTTTTTGAAACTCCGAATCAGTAAAACACCGCGTCGCAAAAAGATTCACTGTTTCGAAGCGCTCCAGTCGGATCCCCCCATCCCCCCGGCAAATCGCACCCTGTGCCTGAAGATAAAAAGAACTGAAATCGAACGCATTCCTGATGGTAACAATCATGACATTAAACATTTGGGTCAGACTTGCCTGTATTTTTGCCACATTATTTTAACCGCTTGATGTACTGCTAATGTTAGCGTCCTCTCAGCCTTGTCGACAAACATACTGCTGTTCTTTCTCCAACGCAGAATCTAATCAACAAATGAATTACTTTATATTGAGATGAAAACATGTACTGTAGTGTACTGTATACATACCTTTTCGCTGTCTGTGTTTTAAACGTGCATTTGAAGTGTCAGCGTTGCCCGTGCACCGCGCTCTCTCCAGGCAGCTTGCGCTCTCCTTGCAACGAACAGTATCACGTGTCAAAACAAAAGCACGTGCTCTTCAGCGATTTTCGCCTATAGAGGCCGCTCTTGCCATAGATATGTTGGCTCTCGCACTGTATAAGGACAACGGACCGTTCTCAGCCGCTTCAGCTCTGACGCAACCCGGAAAAACTATCGGCGTGGATTTTTGCCGATAACCGATAGTTCCGGGAATCAACTATCGGTGCCGATTAATCGGCAAAACCGATACATCGGTTGACCTCTAATAGACAATAATCCCTCATCTGCACTGGTTTAATCTGAGTTTACAATATGAGCTCACTGTAATACTGAAGTACACACATCTCTTGTTACAGAGAGGATGTCTGCTTTGGAATTACAACCCCTGTCTTTAATCTTTGGTGGCAGTGACATTTAACCAGAAGTGGAATTCATGAGCATGCTCACCTGAGCGAAGAACAGAATGATGGGATATTTATGATGGGTCATTTAGTTTAAAGAGAAGGGAAGCCTGCTTTAGGAAAGAACCTGAAGGAGCCTGAGGGGAGCATGAGAGATTCATTCACACCCACTGACATTTTCCAGAGGACAAATCAATTAGCAGGGTATTAAAGAGAGGCCGTGTGTGACTGAGTCCCCAGGCTCTTAAACAGTAACTGAGAAAGCGCTGCAGAACACATGCACAAGCACACATACACGCACACATAACAACAAAAACACACACTCTAGATAAAGCATGCACAGGAAAAACACAGCTTCCACTAATAAAACACAACCTGGCAAGGCACACATTTCTGCTTCCTTTTAAGTCCTGCTGTTTAAACAAAAACAATGGGGTCTAGGGAAGCAGGGCTGGGTAATGAAGGATTAATAATGCTTTAAAAACTGAATGGTTGCGATGCATCCAGAACAACATAAGAGACAGAAAGAGCATAGAATTTTACTAAATAATACTGTCAACCAGCCATATTCATGAAGAATCTTGCATGTTTTTTTTCATTCCACTGTCCTGCATCTCACTTTCTTAACACTCTTGTGTCATCAAAACATCAGAACTTCCATCCATGACTCTAAATGAGATAAAAATCAAGCAGCGATTACTGGGGTTCAAGTGCTTTTAAGGCATTTAAGCACATATGGAAAAGACATTATTTAGCAAACCGTTGATGATTTAAAAAATCCAGATAATTGGCCAGATAATTTACTATAGAAATATTATGTTTTTTTTTTTGTTTTTTTTTTTACATTTATTACTGTTATACCACCAGCTGTGGTCTGATCCCCTTAAAACTTTGCATGCTTGTTTAGAATCACCTGTCACATGTGCTCAGCAGGTTTCATTAAGTTTTGAGTTTTCCTTTAGGCCTTATAAGATTTTGGGTAAATTTGTACAGGCCCTTTTTCTAAACGACCCTGTTATAGCTTCCCAAAGGGTAAATTTCTCTTTTTTTTTTGATAATTACTGGCCTGGAGAGTCCAGATAACTGTACTGCAGTGTTTTTTCCAGATTGAGTGAAAACCTATGACTGGTTTGCAAAAGTAAATTTTTGAAATCTTCTCAATAATTTGATCTGATTGACAGCAGTGGTTCTAGAGGCAAAGTTGTCCAGAATGAGGGATTCTATCGTATGACACGAATATCGTGCGTATGTGCGAACTGTGCAAAGTACAATCGTTTACGCATTTGAAAAATGCAATACTCCCCACCCCCCCCAGCAGCTGATTTCTTTCTAATTACTCTCTGACTTTTGGGGGCGCGAGTCAAACAGGCCCACAGAGTTTCATTCCGATCGGCCTTCGTTAACCTTGTCTAACAGGTGCTCAAAACTTGTCTGCCAATGACGGCCGTGTTTTTTGAGATACGCGAATGTCCTTGTAGACACTTGTGGCACTTCTGACCAAGATCGCACACACCAATTTTCATGTTGATAGGACAAATGTTTGCGCTGTTATAGCCATTTTTTTTTCCCTCTTACAGCACCAGCAAATGGCCAAGCTCAGCGATTTTTTTTCCTGTGAGCTCAGACTGAGCTCTTACATAGATGTTCTGAGTTTGGTGGATATATCTCATTCCGTTCAGGAGTTATAGGCGTTTTACTAAAAGCGGCCCTGCCCCTTTCAAACATTTTGGTGCCCCTTTGCGACAGTCACTCAATAGTTCAACTTTTTTTTTGAGAATTATTGATCTGTCTCCAGAGAATTTTTCTGCACTCGTTTTTTTTTTGTTCGGGCGAAAAAACTAGGTCTAGTTCGCAAAAGTATTTTTTTTAAAAATACGAAGTACCTGAAAATTTCACAGGCTCACAGTAGAATCTGAGGAGTTATGAATGATTTCATACTTTTGATTCATATAGCGTCCCCATCAGGCAGATCGGGGCAAGCCTTGGTCACGTTGTAGGTGGTGTGAGTACTACCATCCCTCCAAGTTTCAAGTCTCTGCGACTTACGGTTTGGTCTAAACAATCAGTTTTACATGGAGATCGCCGATCCATGACCATTTTAAAAATTACAATAAGGTTTCAGGACTACGCTCTTGAATCCCTAATAAATAGTTTAACCAGTTTAAATATCAAATTTAGGTCAAACTGACCCATTATATTTTTTACATTTTATGTGAATGGCCCCTAAAACAGGTGTGTCTGTGCTAAAACATGACGGCATCTACCATGAGTATTCACTAGAATCATATTCGTCCAACAACATCAAATATTAATTACAGAACTGTGGTCTATTTGCATGGTATCAAACCTATAGATGCAAGTAACAGTGTATTAACCATGCTTTCCTAATTAATAAAGCATAAACCGTCTGGCAACTTTTTTTTAACACAACATCAGTAAATCATGTGCCACTGTTACTATGCAATCATGTGACTTGTTTCCTATACTTTTTTGTCATTGTGATCATTCACAGCAGATGACTGTGTGTCAGAGTGCCTGTCTGGACGGGAAATACCCACCAACTGTATATGACATTGATCAGAAAAAGGAACAACATACTTTCTGCAAATTGAGAAAAAGGATTAGGTTTTGAGCATGTAATGTCTTTATACTTGATGACTAGACACAGTGAAAAAACACATCAAACAGAATTGGCTCAGTATTAAACAGACCTACTAGCAAGTTAGTTTCCTACAAGGACTTACTGGGCAGCTGTTTCCTCCGGCTTATATCATAAATTCCTCTGAGACAAATCCTCAGAATTCTTTGAACCATGTTCTTAACCGATCTTGACAGAAGATTGGCACAAAAAGCACATCAACAAGCATCATGTAGAGCCATGCCTCAATTAACACATCCGCTTAAAATACAATAAATGACTGTGTGTTGCCATGGCACAGAGTTCCATGCTCATTTCTCTAATGTAGAAAACAACAGTTTTATCTGCCGGAGGAGGTTTCTCTTGATACACACACACTAATCTAGCTTGCCTGTTTCAGTGTAGAGTTCCTGCTTTAATTTTTTTTTAATCAAATCAAGTGTTTCTTCACACAACTCCTCAAAATGGAATTTCAGGGCAAAAAGTGCTTGTTGCATTAGAGAAAGAATTGCTTCAGCTAAAGTATTACAGATTTTCTCCTCTTGTTCTCACTGTAAACACTGACTCTCCACCCCTTTTACGGGACAGTCCTACCTGAGACTTGAATCCATCCGTGATGCTGGCTGTGAGATGAATAGAATAAAGGGTTCTCCATTGTGTTTCTTCTCCGTTGCATCATTGTAATTGGTAATCTGAACCAATATGCGTAAGGGTAATCTACTGAGAGAAGCGTGCATCCCTCTATCTGCTACTGACCGATGTTCCAAGTCCTCTCAGCTGCAGCGCGTGTATAGAGAAATGGGAAAGAGGGGAAAGAATATGATTTCTAATTTATTTTATGATGATGCAGATCAATGTTAAATGACAAAACTGGTATCAGCAGCAGGTTTTCTTGTTAAGATTAAACACCCCACACTAGGTTTCCATCTAAAAAGGAGTGCCTATTATGTTAAATTGAAATACTATGTCTTACAGTGTATATGTACTACATTTCCCACAGTTGTTACAGTGACCAATACACATATCCACAAAATATTCATATTGTTAGTCAATATTATAAATAAGCTAACAACCTATGTTATTTCCTATATATTTACAAACGGAATTAAAATATATAAAATGAAATGGAGATGGTAATGGGGTAAACCATAGGAATTTTAAACTTAATTTTAATTATTTCATCATTGATTCATACACTTAACCAGAACAATTTATGCAGAGAACTTAAAATTCATGTTTTCACTCACCCCATAACAATTATTTACACTATTTAATGACACTTTGTAGATTTCTTAACAACTGTAATTTCTAGCAGGCAATACATGATGCAATAATATCAAAATCTGAGGCACACAGTGCCAAAACACAGTGTATATCTTCTGAACGACTACATTCAAATTAACGTTACCATTTTTTCTTGTTTATCCAGGTGTGCGTTTTTCAGAAAATTGAATGGACTTAATTTAAAGGACTTTATGAACTAAACGTGTAATACGCCATCGTCAGAGGCTTCACATTTACTTGGGCACTTTATCTGGAGTTTCAGTTTAAAAACGACCGTGGATTTACCTGATTGAAATGCACCTCCAACACGCGCATGAAGGTACTTGCTTCCACATTTGTTCCGCCCTACACCACTGCGTGAAAATGATTGACAGCCACTGCCTCCAATGAGACTTCAAGCGCGAGATAATAACAAGTGACGGTGCTGACAAAGAAATTAAAATTTCTACCTATTAGAATGTGTTTTATTAACGTCTACACCTACCCAACCCTAAAACTAACCCCCTACTATAATACAATAACAGTATCATTGTTATACAGTGTGAAAGAAATTACGCTAGATTAATGTGCGCACGCCCAGCAGCTACATCTGTATACTGTATATTTATGCGTTTATGTGGCAACGGCAAAGCGTTATTTATATACAGTAGTCAACATTTTAAGTGGATCAAAACCTTTCATCAAAGCTATCCTAAAACCAAAACAATACCCGTCCTTGTCTTAGGACAACTTTGATGAAACTTTTTTTTGATCCACTTAAAATGGTGACTACTGCATATTTGTAAATATAAATTTAGGCCAGGGGGTTTTTTTCCCTTACGTTTTTTATGCTTTCTTAATAATAATATTGTTAAATATTATTGCAATTTAAAATAATAGTTTTCAATTGTAATATACTTTAAAATAGTATTTATTTCTGACGCAAAGCTGAATTTTTTTATTGTTGGTGTTTTGGAAGTATGTCTTCCTTTTTCTGTAAGTATGACAATGACCCCATCAGACAATAGGTACTTTGCCATTATTTTTTAGGGTGTGAGAGTCTACATGAAAGTCTATGAAGACTATAAAGCCTGTTAGGCTATTGTTATGCAGCTGTTAAAGTAACATTTACAGAATAAGCATGACTCATTTGATTCTGAGAAACTTTGAATCATTGGATAGATTATATAGCTTTGATATTTGACCAGTCTATCATAAAACTAGGTTACAGTGTCAAAGATTTCTTAATTTCTGTCAGGAGTTGCAAAATCAATTTCAAATAGAACAACGAGACACATACCTGTACATATTCAATCCCGTTTGTTTACGACCACAGGCATCACTGAACAATGTCCATTATTCTTTTAGTCCAAAAGTGTGCACATTTGGAGAAATACTTATTTAATTAAAATGAAGTGGCTTCATTGTCTGCCTGGCTGGTTAAAAGTTAGTCAAAGTTTTGGACTGGTCATAGCGTTACATAAAAACGTAAATTTGTCTAATAATTAAAGACATTTTCACCGCTAGTTAGACAAACTAGTTTAGACACAATCTTATCAGAATGGCTATGTTTATGTAACTGGCCCCAGGATCATATGAATGGGAGAGTCGACGGTACAAAATCCACTTTTGACTTTATTGTTGTTTCCACACCTTTAAAATACCTTTGAATTTGGAGTTTGTAGAGAGATATTGTTTTCATCCCCACCACGGTGTTATTGTCCATTATCCATAGTCATACACAGTTTCATGATTCATTTTGCCATTGCATGGGAATGCATTGAAAAAGAACTCATCGCTGCTATTGAATTACTGTCTAGAGGCCTCAGTGGTGTCGTTGACACAGATGGTGATGGCACGGACAGTGGCTGGTCCTTTTGCATTCACGCCCTGTTCATCAATAGCACTGTTGGGAACATCCTGTCCGATTTTCCTTGGAGAAACCGGCCTCTAAATGCACGCAGCCTGCCACTTGGACTGTTATTTGGAGTCATCAGTCATTATTAGTCTCTTTAGATCCTCCCTTCTGTTTTAACAGTCTGCGCATCATTCTTCTGGGTAGAAACTGCTTCATTGCTTCCACATTCTAAAAATGAACCAAGAGAGCCTGCAGGAACATTCATGCATTTCAAATATGATTTTATGGCCTTTTCCAAATTTATACATATGGAAACATAAAAATATCACATTGAATTAAATTTCATCATAGCCTTTCATTTGAGTTAAATCTGAAAATTTAAAGGCTGAATAGTTTTACAAGAAGTGTTACGCCGCTGAACTAATAAATCATGTCTTCCATCTCAAAGCACAGCGATATATATTTATATCTGGAAGAGCTTTGCACCTAAAGTAGTGCTATTATAACCCCATTTTTTGTTTCCTGCTGCTCAACCTGCTTATTACTTACACATTTATGGAGCACCCTCAATGATTAAATCATTTATACTGCTTAAATAATGAAGTTGAATTAGATTATCTACAAGCTATTTATGCCATGTCATCCTGCTGAAATATAACAGAGAGAATTCACATTGTCATATTCACAAGAATTCAATTTAGTGCTGTGTGTTTTAAGCACTAAAAGATGCTAACGTGATCTTAAAGTCAAGTATGTATAAAAAAAAGGACTGACCTTGTATAGAAATACTCTGTCAGCATACATGTGAGAAGCAGCTACTGTAATAGATGTTGTCATTGACAAATGGTTTGACAAGCAAGCAAAATGAGCCATGAACACATGGCTAATATTAAAATGTAAAACATTAGATGGACAGAAGTGAAGTTCTTTTAAAACAGGAGTAATATGAGTAATATGTGCTGTATACACAGCATGTTGAACTTTAAAATCAGTATGTCATTCAAGTTTACTAGATCTAACTGGTTAGATGAGCGGTCAGATTAATGACTTCATCATGACTGGATCTCAGCAAATCCCAACATACAAAAGCACTGTCTCACATCTGCACTTCTATTGTATTTTCACAGCTCCGGAAATACCATTTCAAAAGCCAGACGAGTGCGGACATAAACCCATTTAACAAAACAAAATTTCCTATTCAGCTACACACAGTGAAAAATGTGACAATTCTGAGTTTTTCATTATTTGTGAGAACAGAAAGAATCAGCAGTCATCTGGTCATGACTGCTAAACCAACAGGATAACTTATTCTTTTGTGTGTGTATATACCTATATATATATATATATATATATATACCTCTCTCTCTCTCTCTCCCTCTCTCTCTCTCTCTATATATATATATATATACACATACACTGCCCTCCAAAAGTTTGGAAACGCCCTAGAAAAGTGGGGTTTTGGCAATCAGGCAAAAGGTGTGCAAAAGGTGTGCTGAGCCAAAAATCTTTTGAAAACCCAGGCTAAGTTTAAACCAGTTACCAGGCATCACAGCTGGCAAAGGGGCATGTCTGACTTTGACATGTATATATTGCCATTATTATGTAATCAAAATGAAAATTAGTATTGCTGGTCTTCGAGTTAGTTTAATGTATTTGCACCAAAAATGATAAGGATTTATGCTGATATCAAAGCACACTTTGCCAGGGGTGTTTCCAAACTTTTGGAGGGCAGTGTGTGTATATATGTATATATTCCTTCTTTCAGACGAATGCAATCAGAGTCTAATACAGTCTAATAAAGTGCATCCATCACTATTCATTATTAATCCAGCTTGCGCTAACTGCTTTGGCAAGGGGCATGGCAGTACAATAACACCGTCTAAGCCAGGGGTCACCAGACCCGGTCCTGGAGGGCCGGTGTCCCAGAAAAATTTAGCTCCAACCCTAATCAAACACATCTGAACCAGCTAATCAAGGTTTTACTAGGTATACTTGAAACTTCCAGGCAGGTGTGTTGAGGAAATTTGGAGGTAAACTCTGCAGGACACCGGTCCTCCAGGAATAAGTTCGGTGACCCCTGGTCTAAACTGTTCGCCAATCGCAACACACTAGGACAGCTAACCAATTATAACACATTTCCTTTTTTCGGAAGGCTTGCCTTCATTAAACCCGGAACTAATCGAGCCTTTCGTGCCAGGCTGAGAGGAAGGTATTGTAATAATGTAAATTATGTGAAAAATAATGTGTTTTTCGAACCACCAAGCATGAGAGCATGTTCTAGTACACCCCCAAAACAAAATTTGAAAAGGATCATAATAAGACCCCTTTAATACTTACACTTACAATCATTTTGTTGTTTTTTTTTTTAGGTGTGTATGTGGACCAAAAAAAAAAAAAAAAAAAAAAAAAGGCTGAACACACCTTCTGACGCTTAATATGATGTTTAAACATCCTGAAAAAGGCTGAACACACCTTCTGACGCTTAATATGATGTTTAAACATCCTGCTTTACCTTTTAGATTAATGTTTTGTTTGCTCTTATCAGTATCAAGAACATCAATATTTACATTCCACTGCGATATTGCAAAATAATGAACTTAATGCGTCTTATATTGTACCACATTTAATAATAAAAGTGATGCCGTTAAGTCAAAGTTGAAGAGTTTTTATTCATTTATTTTTAAGTGTTTGAAATTATTTGGAGGGTGAAAAAACACTCAAATTCCGTCAACCACTACATTAACACTTGACCAACCATTAGAACCAAGTGGTATAAATAAGCATGTTTTAACAGTTAAATGTATTCATATTAGCCAAGTTACACTCTTCATAATGAAGCGATTCACGTCAATAAAATGGTCGATATGATTGAACAGAGGCTTTTCAGTATGTAGCATAACAGTTTATAGGCATAAAAGCCTCAGGTCACTGAAACGGACCACAATAAGAGTCTCATCCAGTTAAGTATTAAAGGTAGCTTGAAAATGATATAGCCTTTAAAATGCCTTTCAATCACTTCATTAAAAAAAAAAATCACTTAAATTAAGAAATTAAACAATTAAATAAAATAAATATTTTTCTTCTCTGCTTTGCGTGCTTACTTACTTCCAAATCTAGCTGTCTAATTACCCTGGCATTGCATACTATAAATTATGCTGGTTCTGTGGCAATTTGCTTTTGTTCCCCTATTGTAAGTCACTTTGGATAAAAGCATCTGCTAAATGTAATTGTTCTGGTAAAAACACATCAGATAAAAATCCCTTTCCACACAACCATTCAGTAAAAGTATACACTGATCTTTATCTTTTTACAGACATTCATTGTGTGGGTCAGGGTTCACATTAACCTGAGAATTTGTGCTCACGTTGCCATTTCTTCTTAATGTTTCTGTATAGTGAGCTTCTCCACTGGATTGCAGACACATGCGTCAAATATCAGTGACTGCATCTTCCATCCACTTCAAGTAATGCTGGCTTCCATCATCAATAGGAAAACTGATGATTTCTGGGATGTCATATGGATGCACAGCTCTGAGGGAACACAAATAAGTCCCAATTGAAATAAGAGATTTAGACATTACAACAACAAAGAAATATAAGAGCTAAAGTGTTCTGTAATGTACACTGTCATTCAAAAAGTTTGGCATCAGTAAGAATTCAGTAGTACTATTGAGCAAAATAATTTTTCAAATAAATGCTGTTCTTTTTAACCTTTTATTGTCTGTATATCCCAAAAAAGTAATATATTTTCCACAAAAATTTACAGATAATTTACTCACCCCCTTGTCATCCAAGATGTTCATGTCTTTCTTAAGTCGATATGAAATTATGTTTCTTGAGGAAAACATTTCAGGAATGTTCTCCATATAGTGGACTTCAATGGTGCCCCCAAGTTTGAACTTCCAAAATGCCATTTAAATACAGCTTCAAATGGCTCTAAACAATCCCAGCTGAGAAAGAAGGGTCTTATCTAGCGGAACGATCTGTAATTTTTGAAACAAATTGACAATTTATATACTTTTTAACCTCAAACGCTTGTTTGCGTGAACTCTGTTTTTTCTGGTTCAAGACAGTTAGGGTTCACTGAAAAACTCCCATTTTGTTTTCTTACCCAACTTCAAAATCGTCCTACGTCGCTGCAGAAGTACCGACCCAGTGTTTACAAAATGAACATGCAAAGAAGATCAAACACCCTTAACAATAAAAGGGCAAACAGCGAAGTAAGTCACTTTTGAAGTTTAAGAAGAAAACAAGATGGGAGTTTTTCAACATACCCTAACTGTATTGACTTGGATTACACAGACTACGTATGCACATCACGAGACAAGACGAGTATTTGAGGTTAAAAAGTATATAAATTGTCAGTTTGTTTAGAAAATGACTGATTGTTTCGCTAGACCCTTATTCCTCAGCTGGGATCGTTCAGAGCCATTTGAAGCTGCATTTAAGCTGCATTTTGGAAGTTCACACTTGGGGGCACCATTGAAGTCCACTATATGAAGATAATTCCTGAAATGTTTTCCTCAAGAAATATAATTTCTTTACGACTGAAGAAAGAAAGACATGAACATCTTGGATGACGAAGGTGTGAGTAAATTATCTGTAAATTGTTGTTCTGGAAGTGAACTTTTCCTTTAAGCAGCACAGCTGTTTTCAACATGGATAAAAATGTCTCGAGTACCAAATCAGCAATTACAATGATTTCTGAAGGATAACGTGACACTGAGGAGTGGAGTAACGGCTGCTGAAAATTCAGCTTTGCCATCACAGGAATATACATTACATTTTACAATACATTAAAACTGAAAACACTTCTTTTAGATTGTTAATATTTTTTATGTTTTTTCAAATACTGTACTGTGTTTATTTTTAAACTTTTGTACAATTGTGTACAATGATGGTGAAACTCTAATCTGGCTAATTTTGGTTCACTCTGAAACTGCTTCCTTTCTTCACATCTTCTAGGTGTGTAAATTGAAGTTTCACCATAAGGAGCCAGTTTCTACACCACAGCTGGAGTCTTAAAAGCTTCTTGCTACTTCACAGTGTTCACATGCACCATTAAATCTTTTTAGGCTCTTTGAAAACTCTGGACAAATGTTTTCCATAACTTGGTTAAGTCAGACATACACTTGAATACACAAAATGTATCATCGGTAACACTTTAGATTAGGAAATACTCACTATTCACTATTAATTAAGAGATTTCCATAAATAAACCCCTGATATTCTGCTTATCCACCTTATTTTTCAACACAGAACTTAGAGGTTTATTCTGAATATGTGAGAATTACGGTTCATTAGCCGCTATAGGGAAATAATGAGAAGAATAGCAACATGCAGTAAAGAGTAAAACTGTTTGCATTACAAACCAGCGTGTTCATAAAATAACATGGTAAGACACACCAGCAATATCAAGCAGCAAAAAAGCCATTTGGACAGCTAAAAATAACTGGATGAAGATGAGACCAGAAAGCCAGACTTATTCAATTTAGAAATGGTTCAAGGAAAACTAAGGTGGACTGATAATAAGGTAGTTGTTGTTCTCATGATGACACATCAAAGTGAAAATGTCATTCAAAGTATTTGAGGTAAGTGGTCTTTCGACCTGCTTACAGGTACCACAAATTGAGCATTTTGTTAGATCCACACAATTTTTCTTAGGCTGAGATGCTTTGTTGTCATGGAAACTGTTATACCAAACGAGAAAGTCTCATACAACAGTCTCTCAATTTGTTTCATAGTACAGCCAATTTGATTTTGAACCCTGAATTAGTAATGCACCACTATATACTGTGAACAACACTACACACACTACACATTTTCTATAATAAACTCAAATATTCAAACATTTAAGCATTCATGTTTACAAATGTTCAACATGACTGTGCATGTTGGATGAATATGTAGAAGTCTTCAAGCAAATGTGATAATAAATGTACTTACTCTATATAGGCCACAAGTCTCTGAACCAGAGATGTTCTTGTCCTCAAAAGCTGTTAAAGAAACCATTAATTCAGTATACATTAAAAATACCATAACCATAATAAGATATATGATTAATGACATACTTTATAACTACTCAGAGCATTATAAACATTTAAAAATAAGACTATTTGATTTGAACGAGAAAGCTGAAGTTGTGTATGAATAAATATATCAACAAACCAGCAGTATTTCTGAGGTATCCCGTATCTCTCCTTTCCAGTAATACCTGAAATCAATACACAATTGATATTTTAGGTACATTATTTTGTAAACGCATACAGGCATTTAATACTATATTTAACAGGAATGTAAAAGAGTTAAGGTTTTTCTGCTGTGAATGATGACCTGATGTAACACTCTAGTTCTACAGTCAAGACAAGACAAGTTTATCAAGTATATTAACTCTCTCAATTTAGTATCTCTGCAAGTTGTTGCTAAAGTTATACTTCGGACTGCAGTGTTTTGGATTCAAAGCTCATAATGGGTGAAAGGTTAAATTCACTGGTCTTACATAGTGGTAGCGCGAGGAAATATATTCACACATGCTGCCAGCCTTTTCTCCATGATGCTCCTAACAGAAAGAGAAAGAGAGAGAAAGAGAGAGAGAGAGAGAGAGAGAATTTAGCTTCTCTGTATTTGCATATGACTACATCACAAGTCAAAGGCACTCTGTGCTCTTTCAAATGTATAGACACACACAGCTCATCTGAATGCAAGTGTAATACCGTAGGGGCAAAATAAAGTTTTAACAGAGAAACTCACTTTATATTCATTTTCAAATTCAAGACCTTGTGGGCTAAAAGTAAAAAACATTGAAGGTATAGCAGCATGAACATACGCAGCAATATACATTTCAGTATGAAGCATCATTTACTGACAGGGTGATTATCAGATTTTGATACTTCACTCAGAATGTTATCAGGCTTACTTACTAACACAAACACAATCTTGAATGGAAGATTGTTTCCGCCACAGGATAAATACATAAATAAAATTCTCTCGCAATTTTGAGCATATGGGCCAGTTTTGGCCCAGCAAACCGTCTTTTGGTGTTAAAATTGTACTGTAAGGTTTTACTAAAGATGCGCAGTGAAGAATTTGTGCTGAAAAAGCGTGGACACTTTTCTATATTGAATATGCATTTGTAGAAGTTTCCCTTACAGATGCAAAATTTATGGGAGGAGAGTTTTTAAATGAAGTCACACAATGCGTTTTACTAACGTTGCGCTCGTCAAAATACTGGCATTTGCGCCGTTATTTAACACCCAAAAACGCATGTCTTAAACTATTTTGCGCTTGAAATGGCTGCAATTATTAAGAGAACATAGAGCGCGTGGTACAAGGGAGAGGATTTTTCCACATGTATTAATTTATTTGGAACGTCAGAAGAACATATTGTTTGCCAATCCATGTTATTTTTAATTTGCTTCAGAAAATAAAAGACGACTTGGAACCCTCAACTAGGATTCACGCAATACCAGGTCTATCAAACCTTCATTTTTTTTGGTCTCCAGTTCTTTTCAACGTACTGTGGCTTTTTTACTTCTGTATTTCGGACTACGCTAATTCCCTATTTCTTTTTTTGTTTTTTTCCCCAAATTTCAATTTTTTTTTTTTCCAATTTTTTTCAAATTTTTCTTTGAAAGGATAGTGGAGATGAGACATGAAGTGAGTGGGAGCGAGAGAGGGGGGTGGGATCAAGAAAGGTCCACAAGGCGGGATTCGATCTCGGGACACCCGAAGCGCATCTGCACCATATGTCAGCGTACTGCCCACACGGCCATTGGCGCCGGCACTGTTTTGGAATTGCGCTCTCACACCAATTTGCCCCATTTAGTAAAATTGGCCATATATCTTGCAATTTGGACTTGTAGTTTAGTCTTACTCAGAACTGCCCAAAAAAATAAATAAATAAATAAAATAAAGTATAAATGGTGAGATATATACTCAGAATTGCAAGATGTTAACTCGCAATTGTATTGCACTAGCAGTCGCATATCTGAAAAGCAAGACTGCCTAGTGAGACACTAACTTGCAATTCCGAGAAAAATTCTTACTTTTTTTTTTTCCAAGGTGAAATTCAGAATTCTAATAAGAAAAAGGTCAGAAGAGATATAAACTCGGAATTGAGAGAAAAAGTCTGAATTCTGAGCTTACACCTTGCAATTCTGAGTTTATATCTGAGAATTGTGAGAAACAAAGTTGTGAGGGAGTTGTGAGATATAAACTCAGAACTGTGAGGGAGGGGGAATTTGGAATTGTGAGATTAAAAAGTCACATTTATCTACTCTGTGGCGGATACTCCATACCTAGAATCAAAAACTAGTTATATTTTGCATAAAAACATACAGTAATTGTATCTAAGGATGGTAGGAGGGTTGGCTCAGGAATGTGGACTAAACTGTGATATACTGGATTATGGTTGATTTGTGTTTTCCAGCTCATTGTTCGGCTTGTAGGATTTTGGCTACATCCCTTAGTTGTGCTGCCATAACCTAGTCAACTGAAAATTTACCTGCTGCCTCTCCCCATTCCTGGTGCATCTGCTATTACCTCATACTACTAACCATACTACATTGTGCAGATCATCCTCCCTTCTCTTTATATTCCCTCACTCACTCAACAGACCTAAGCATGATTCTTCTGACCTTGGCAAGATATCATTCCATACTCCATACCTAAAGAGTGCACCCTCAAAAGATCTCATTTTTGTTTGCCCATGTTCCCGAATCATGCTTAATTAAAGAAACTGGATGGATTATTATTCCTGGATCAGAAAGAAGCAAATGCACCCTCACACACTGTGGTTGTGAACCTCAAGAACTGTTCCACTTTGATGAGCTTACTATTCTGGAGTGCACTCTAATGATTTAACCACTAGAAAGTGCTCTTTAACAAAAGCATAATGGGAAAATGAACCCTAATGCAACAAGGGAATAGGAAGCTCAGGTTCAGATGCTCTATGAATCATGGTGAGGCTTTGCAAGTCCTGTAAAAACCATTGTGAAATGTACTGGATAGCATAGAAATTAAAGAAAATATTAAAGACATTGCAACAGATAGCTTGCTGTTATAATTTCTGTATTTAGAAATTATTACAGACTGTATTTAATACTGCAGAGCACTATATTTGAGATCCACATACAGTATTATTTCTGGCCATTTAAAGGAAGCTGCCAAAACGGTAAGCTATGAAGTACAACTGAGGTCATAAGTTTACCAAAATAAGAGGGATCATACAAAATGCATGTTATTTTTTTTAATGTAGTACTGACCTGAATAGGCTATTTCACATAAAAGAAGTTTACATATAGTCCACAAGAGAAAATAATAGTTGAATTTATTAAAAATGACCCCATTCAAAAGAATCGTATGCTTGATTCTTACCATGTTGTTACCTGAATGATCCACATCTGTGTTTTTTTTTTTTTGAGTCCCTTGTTTGTCTTGAACAGTTAAACTGCCACTGTTCTTCAGAAAAATCCTTCATGCTGCACAAATTCTTGTATGATTACAAGAACTGTATGATTTTTAAATCCATCTTTTCACACTGAGGAAGGTTCAAACACTCACTGTTGCTCCAGAAGGAAAAACAATGCATTAAGAGCCAGGGGTGTAAACTTTTGAACAGAATGAAGATGTGTTCATTTTTCTTATTTTGCCTAAATATCATATTTTTTCATGTAGTACTGCCCGTCAGAAGCTACAGAAGATTCTAACATGTTAATCCAAGGACAAAATAAGTTCAATTGACCCTGATCTTCAAATTCAAAAAGTTTTCACCCCCCAGCTCTTAATGCATTGTGTTTCCTTCTAGAGCATCACTGAGCATTCAAACCTTCTGTAATAGTTGCATGAGAGTCTGTCAGTTGTCCTCGGTGTGAAAAGATCATTGTTGGAAAGGGTTCAAATATACAAAAATGTTGAAAAACCAAAGATTTTATTGGACCTGAAGGATTTTTCTCAAGAACAGCTGGCAGTTTAACTGTTCAGGAAAAACAAGGGACTCGTGAACAACACATCACTAAACAAAAAAAAAAAAAACAAAAAAAAAAACAGCTGTAGATCATTCAAGTAACAACACAGTATTAAGAATCAAGCGTATGCAAACTTTTAAACAAGGTAATTTTAATAAATTCAACTATTATTTTCTCTTGAGGACTATACGTAAACGTCTTTCATGTGAAATATCTTATTCAGGTCAGTACTACATAAAAAAAAATAACATGCACTTTGTATGACCCCTCTTATTTTGGTAAAATAATGAATATTTTGCAGATTCATTTTACAGGTGTCTGTAAACTTTCAACCTCAACTGTATGTTACTCAATTCCAGTAATGTGCAGTTTTATCACTCTGTGTAGCCCACAGAACTGCAGCAGTTCCAGTCCTCTTTTTGTCAATGAGGACAGAGCTAACTATCTCTGTGCTTTGAAAAGTGACTTCTAAAGGCACTACATAAACCTTATTATTACTTATTTACTATTGTCTATATCTGGAGGCTGCATTCGAATATGCTGATTTCCCTGCAATACAGGTTCTGTCATGGGGTATTTTTGCCACTGTAAAACAACTTCAATTCAAAATGAAAATCAAATATTGACATTTAACAGAACACATTTATTGTACTGTACGTCACTGACTGCCTCATGCAGGTAGTAAACATTACACACCCTTGTTACCTGTTGGCTGAAGGCAAGTATGTCACTTATTAACTACAATGAAGCTTATTCTTATTTCTAATCTCTATATTTATTTTCTAGTGTGAGTTTGTGAATCAATGTATGTGTGTACAATACCTGCCAATATCTTTAGCAGTTTGTTCTGTGGGGCAGTTGACAAGCAGTACAGAATGATATCCAGGCACATAGCTTCCTGTGACAGCGGAGTGAATATGAACACACAGTGTCTTCAGCACAGGGTACAGGGCACAAGTCAGGACAAAAATCTACGTATATAAACACACATAAATAGGGGACAAAACAGAGAGCATTAATACAGATATGCATTATGTACTAAAATACCTGAATTTCTAGGATGTATGTAAATATATCTTTTCAGGACATTTTCAAAGTGAAGGCAAAATAAAAAGCAGCAGGGTATGCTTGTAATGTAACATCATTTTCCTAATTATATTTAATTAGTGTAACTGGAATAAACTGATTGAAATACTGGAGATGCATGTGCCGGTACTATACTGCTTTTTAGATATTTTATGGAGATGTAAAAATTAATTAAATTCTCATTCATGCATGCATGTACAGTAGTAATCTGAATTCTGAGTCATGCAAATACCCGATTCAGAATAGGTATTATTAATTTTTTTTTTGTAAGAGTTATTTTTTGGCGTTTTTATGCCTTTGTTTTTGATAGGACAGTGTAGATGGACAGGAAGCGAAGTAGCAGAGACAGAAGGGGGTGGGATCGGGAAAGGCCCACGAGCCGGGACTCAAACTCTGGTCGACCACAGCGCAACGGCACGACACCTCGACACGCTAACCACAAGGCCACTGGCGTCGACGTAGTAATTTTTTAACCACAATTTTTATTCATTTTTTGTGTTACATACAGATATTCGTGAAAAGCCAAAATATTAAAGTTTTTTTTTTAAGTGTGGTAGAGGCGTAAACATTTTCTTCTTTAAAAAAAAGACTAGTTTACCCCAATAATGAGAATGCAGTCATCATTTACACACTCTCATGCTATTTCAGTACTGCATGACCATCTTCTGTGGAATGCAAATAATATCTGGAAGATCAAAATAACTGAAAAATATGTTTGTGTTCTCCAGAAGACAGGTTTTAAATGATAAATTATACAGGAATTTTACTTTTGGAGGTTTTGAGTAAAAAAAAACATTTAAATTATGGACATGAATGATAAATAACATATACCTTAAATTACTGTCCAACATTACTAAAATGCAGTGATCCAGGGATCATCTCTGTTACTTTTAATATCCGGTAATGTTCATGTCTTTGTATACTCTTATTATGTCACTGCTCAAATAGCTGTGGATCATGTTAATGTCTTTTTCAGAATAAATACTTAAACTTGATGGTACCTGCATGTTATTTTTTTGTTACAAAATGTTGGTTACCAACATTCTTCTTTTTGCCCAACAGAAGAAAGAAAGTCCTACATGTTTGGACAAACTTCAGTTGAAACTGACATAATTTTAATTTCTGAATGAGCTATCCCTTTAATATAAGGACTGCAAGACACTCCGCAGCTGCACAAGCGCATCTTTCAGAATCACATAGGGACTTAAACATGCATTATTGTATTCGATGTGAAAAGAACAGTGAGGGATTATCCTGCGATGACCTGATAACAGATTGTATTTGCCACAAGAATGCAGTGTGCTTGTTCAGCTCTTTGAGAAACAAGGCTTGCTATTTAGTTCAGGAGTTGGTATTGCATTTTAAATAGTACATTTCACAAAAAGAGCTTAATACGTTTCTGACACAAAATATTAGCAAAACTCTACACGCCAAGCACCTCTTTCTTTTCTGATTTTTTCCATATATTTAGTAGTTTGTCAGCTAATTATTATATTTAACACACAGGGCTGTTTTAGTGTTTAAAAGCAATTCAACAAGTTTGAAAGGCAAACTAACAGTAATCAAGTTTAAGCATATCAACAGTCTGCAGTGTTCAACTTGCCAAGCACGTGCTGCTCAAGTCTCTCAGTATAAATGTCACGTATCGAGAGAAATAAAACTGGATTTACCACGCAAACGACCACAAATCCCGATCGATGGACAGCCGAAGACATGATGTCCTTGGGATACCGCTGGTACAAACAATCCGGTTTGTTCTGTTGCATAATTATTTCACAACACTAGAAGTTCACATCGCCGGTGAAGTGCAGGCTACTGTACGCAACTTATTGGAGGATCATCCCGTCGGGTGTCCAGCAGGTTCATCTCACTCGCATCAAAGTCTATCGGACAGTTTGGATAGTCTGGGCTTTTCCCAGAGCGGCTGCGTGTTGCGCTTCATGCTGATTGACTGACGCTCATATCCGGATACAGGGGCTTCCAATCAAGAGCGGTGCACGAGTCTCATCATAAGAGGATTGAAAACCTAATAAACTTAAGTGCTGCTTCTGACTGTTGGTAGTTTGCTATGGACTACAGCCATACAAGTAATGTCACGGTGACTTTTTCGACTGTTTAAATGTATCCTCGAAAGAATTCAAAAATTAATTTTGTTTGCAAAACCTCTACTCAGCTCCTACATGCAGGCTAATACTGTAAGGCTAGGAGAGTGGGGACGAATGTACCTTTTTTTTTTTTAGAAAAACATAATTAAAAAAAAATAAAGTTGTAGACAGAGATATATTGTTGCTGTGGCCTATAACTCAGAAGTGTGGTCTATTAATACCAGGTGGTATTTTGTAAAAATGTAGAAAGACTTAAGTATAATTTCAGTTTGAACATAAGTTGCACAGTTACTTTCGACCCACTTGGTTGGGACGAAAGTAACACACAGGTGGGTTAAAAGTCACACAACAATACAAGCTTGTTTTTATTAAATATACATGACTATGGCCTTGTTAATATGTAACTAGCAACGTGTACAAAATGCAAACGTTTACAGACTTGAATTGTTAATTATTTATTTATTCAACTTGTTTTTATAAAACATTTTTTTAACAGAATTAACACTATGAAAATTAAACTAAATTTGCATAATATAAATTCTCAACATAATTTAACAGTAGTCCTGTTCATGTTTTCATCCAGTTGTTTGTATGCATTAATGCAAAATGTGCATAAAAACATCTGGAAACATTGCAAATTCGTAGGTGGAGGTGGAAAAGCCAAGGTATGGCTAAAACCTAAATATGACGAAGGTACACTGCAAAAAAAAGTCTTATCTTGCTTAGTATTTGTGTCTTGTTTCTAGTCAAAATATCTGAAAATTCTTAAATCAAGATGCATATACTAGATGAGCTAAATAACATGAGCCATTTGGTCTTCTTTTAAGCAAAATAAACTTAATTTAGTTTTTTTTTTTTTCCCCTGGAAACAAGTAAAATGATCTGCAGTGGCAGATAATTTTACTTATTTTAAGCAAAATTAACTTCATTTAGTTTTTTACCCCTGGAAACAAGACTAAATATATAATGTTGTTTTGCTTATCTAGTAAATGCATCTTAATTTAAGAACTTTTAGATATTTTGACTAGAAACAAGACAAAAATGCTAAGTAAGACAAGCCTTTTTTTTTTTTTTTTTTTGCAGTGTAAATGCAATGTAGCAACAGCCCTGAGACTGATATTCCTGACAGATAGGCCTATATGTCCAGAAACGTCCTCTCACGAACATGTGGCTGAATAAGACCTGCGTCTGTCTTTCTGACCCTCACTCTTGGCATATTCTTTTGTACAATACAACATAAACATTTCTAATAAACGTTTTACTAAATGATGCAAGACACAGAAAGTCACCAAATTAGCATGCTGCGGGACAAAAGAAACACTTGTTGTCACTGTAGGGGGACAAAAGTAACAAGTGTTACTTTCGTCCCTAAAGAAACTCCTGACATTTAAATCCGATTTACTTTTATACTGAAAAACTCTGAAAAGCCGAACTTCAGCATTAAATAACATGTAGAATGATCATTACTGTGACACATGCAATGAGAAACACAACAAAAATTTACTGCTTCCATAATTTATTTACTGTATTCGAAAACTGCTTTCCGGACCTAAATGCAGGAAACAATTACAAAATCCCATGATATTTCTCAGCTTCATCAAGGGTTGTGTGCAGAATGTGCTGTCATAGCTTGGAAAGCAAATATAGTCTGGGCTCTGAGAAAATAGCTTTGTTACTTTCGTCCCCACTCTCCCCTAATGCACTCACCAGAGCTGGGTAGATTACTTACAAATTGCAATCCATTACTGATTCCAAATTACTTTCGATCTAACTTGTTTATCACATTTATTTAAAAAGGATAATCTTGTACCATAATAATGTTAAAATACAAAGAGTGAGAAAATATATTAATTTCATTGTAATTAACAACATAATGTTTAATGCACTTTAAAATGCACAGTAAAATGTAGGTCTTTATATATTCCTAAGAAAAAGATTGTAGTCCACTTCCAAAACAAAGGTCCACATATAATGTACTCACCCCCTTGTCATCGAAGATGTTCATGTCTTTCTTTCTTCAATCGTAAAGAAATTATGTTTTTTGAGGAAAACATTTCAGCATTTTTCTCCATATAATGGACTGATATGGTGCCCTGATTTTGAACTTCCAAAAAGCAGTTTAAATGCGGTTTCAAACAATCCCAAATGTGGTTGTAAACAATCTCAGCCCAGGAAGAAGGGTCTTATCTAGCGAAACGATCGGTTATTTTCATAAAAAATACATTTAAATACTTTTTAATCTGAAACGCTTTTCTTGCCTTTCTCTCCATGAACTCTGTGTATTCTGACTCGAGTTAGGGTATGTCATAAAACTCCAATCATATTTTTTCTCTCAACTTCAAAAATCATTTCAAAATCATTCGACATCGCTGCAGAAGTACCGACCCAGTCTTTTCAATGTGAACATGCAAAGAAGATCAAACACCCTTAACAAAAAAGGTAAAACAGTGATGTAGGACAATTTTGAAGTTGAGGGAGAACATGAAATGTGAGTTTTTCGACATACCCTAACTGTCATGAACCGGAACAAAAACAGTCCAGGCAGAGTAAGACAAGATGAGCGTTTGGCATTAAAAAGTATATAAATGACCAATCGTTTCGCTAGATAAGACCCTTCTTCCTCAGCTGATATCATTTACAACCGCATTTGGGATCGTTTCAAGCCACATTTAAACTGCATTTTGGAAGGTAAAACTCGGCGCACCATATCAGTCCATTATATGGAGAAAATTCCTTAAATGTTTTTTCTTTACGACTGAAGAAAGAAAGACAAGAACGTCTTGGATGACAAGGGGGTGAGTAAATTATTTGTAAATTGTTGTTCTGGAAGTGGACCTTTCCTTCAGTGTCAGAGAACCGTGAACATGCAAATGTGATACTTAATTATTAAAATATTTATTTTAAAATCTCAGGGGTGCTATTGTGGAAATTCCCAAAGCTAATCTGACTTCACCACAGACAATTCAAACAACTACAGTTGTTAATATAATAACTACAGTATCTCGGGCTAATTCCCTGAACTCCCACAATACTTGCAATCCAATCCAAAGAACTACAGTATCTCGAGGTAATTCACTGAATTCCTCGAATACAATATAATCCAATACTTCCCTGAAGTATGGTGATGGCGTCCCATCAAGAAGCTACTATCACTACCTCAATCACACATAAGCACACAGGTCTTTAGCATCTATACACTCTCAACGCCCTTCTCAGCTGTACGCTGTTACCTCAGCCCGAGGACGACTCTATAGTCTTCCAACACTATCACTGTCTTTCTGTGGTCTTTTGAGCGTAGAGTCTTTAGTACTCCTATTCCTCAGCTGTGCAGCATATACCAGACACCGCTTCCAAGTTGCTCTTTGCAGGAATGAAAATTTTATTCACAGCCGGGAGCACACTGGTCACAAGAGGGACTCTGAACAGAAAGATACATGTACATTTATACCTTGTAGTTAAGTAAAAATCAATATCACTCAAGTCTTCTTCACTGTAATTGGTTATACTGATCTGGTCATTGGTTTGTCATATGACGTAGTTCTATTGTTTAAAGCCATTTGTTGACATACTTTTCTGTTGGAAAATGAACATATTTAAATGTAAAACTACATTTAAAAATGATTAGTGTTACACATTAAACAATGTGCTGCTTTTAAATATTTTTAAAATACAATAAATATTATCTCCACATGATCTCATGGAGTTATTCCGTTAATATGTTTTGTACAACTTCATTAAAGTTTGGTTAAAGTTGGTACTTGACTCGTCAGCTCATTAACGTATTTGAGTAAAATATATTTTTAAATAATTAAAATCTAGTTAACACTAGTCTTTTGCAAAAATAGAAAAATAATTTTGCTTTTTGAAAGCATGTGTTCTCTTACATCTAAAATAATTTGAACCTATAAAAAAAAGTAACATTATTAGATACTACAGCAGTAAAGTGATCACTTCGAGGTGGGCTCTTATTTGAGATACAGTTGGGTGACATGACTTTTTCTGTTACAATTGCCCCCAAACACTGCCACCAAGGGGTCATTTGTAACACTCTGACTTCTTGCATTTAATTTAATATTACTTCCTTCAACCACCTCTAGAGGTTGCTGGTCGCTATGTTATGCGTTTTGTGTGTGTGTGTGTGTGTGTGTGAGTGTAAATTAAAACCTCTCTTTGGGGATGCCTTTATTTGTAAAAAAATAGTATAAAAATAATTTGTTTGTTTGTTTGTTTTTTAAATTGTAAAAATGCAGAAAGTTTTCTGTGAGGGTTATGGGGGAAAGTGTTACACACGCAATTTAAATGAGTTTTATGACATTATCAGAGAGCACAGAAATTTACATTTACATTTATTCATTTGGCAGATGCTTTCATCCAAAACGACTTACAGTTGAGAAATCTAGTAGCCTACATTACATTACCTATTTTTGTATTTTATAAATAAGCTATTTTATCGAAGTCTTAATTGTTTACAAAACAATTGCCAATGAACTGATCAACTGTTAGTAGTCAAAAGAAGGGGAAAATATAAATCCAGAGCACTCTTTTCAAATTAGGTAATAGTATACTATTATAGTATTTGTATAGGCATAACAGCCTGTTGATAACAACAATGTACAGTTTTTATAATATTTTATCATATCAGGATTTAGGTTTCTTTGTGTGTCAGACAGAAGCATGGAAAATATTTGACATCTGTGTATGGACTTTGAGGTCCATATACTGTTTGCATGTTTGCCACTCAAACCACTGACCCAATTTCACCCTCGGTGTTCCTCCATCTTCAGACTAACTAGGTTTACAGCCTCTTATTTATACATCAGAACACAACAGAGGTAGAATGCTGTAATATTTTTGCCTTACAACTGTTACTGTCACAACATTGATACAACAGTTCAATACAAACAAACATTGAAACATTTTTTTTAAATATTTATCATGCAATTTTGTAAATTGCTTTAAAAAATAAATAAATAAATAAAAAAACATACAGAGATACATACATATAGTATACATTTGCGTGTTGTTTGTGTAAGTGTGTGACTGTAAAGTAAAATTATAAATGATTTATTAAAATACTTAAAAATAGCTACACTTCATCTAATGTTTTATCTGTGCACAACAATTCAAAGGGCAGAAATCACATTGACAGTTACATATGCCTCACCCACAAGCACCACCAAACATTTCAGCTGTGGCCAACATGAAGATTTCTATCACGGCACTCAGTAAGTGATTTCTCCTCATATTTCTGGCTTAAATATGTATATTTCATGAGTAGCGTAAATATTGTTTTCTGAATAACTGTAGATGTGCATTTCTTAATCACTCAGTATAAGGATTGCTTTATTTACACCCTTCAGTTTCCCCTGAGTAACCCATCATTTCTGTTTGAATGTAGTTGCATTGAGTTGCATTTATTGGAAAGTCTCTGAAAAGCTGGTGGAGGTGGTGGTCAAGCCTGGAGATAATGCAACTCTACGCTGTGACTTTAAGATTGTCGATGTACAGAACACTCACTGGGTCAAGATCTGCTCGTCAAAAATCCTACCACCTTTGATCATCTCTGCTTACGATTCCCTATTAAAACCCATTCCGCGATTCTCGTTGTTCCGGAACAATACTTCAAAATCCTTTGACTTAGTAATCGAGAACATCACTGAAGCAGACCTTGGTCTCTACTATTGCTCATGGGTAGAGAAAAAACAGACTGAACACAGGAGTATACTCTTCGAGAAGGATGTGTACCACACTGGTGATACTCTCATAAAGCTCACATATGCTTCACCTGGTAAGCTTGTTTCATCACACTGCAAACAATGTAAAATAAAGAGCACTGAATAATCTGCTGAAGCAAAACAAGAATGTACTACAAGAAGATGTATAGTCCTAAAATACTTGGCATAAAAAGAGAAGTTTAAAGCACTTACATACATTTATTTACTTTATGATTACTTTTTATATAGCTCTGCATTCCTCTAGAACATGGTGCTAGCAACACTAAAAACATGGGCTCGATTCCCATATGGAAATGTATAAACTGTTCAAATGAATACCTTAATGCACACTGCAAAAAAAATTAAAATAAAATAAATAAAAAATAAATAAATAAAATAAAAAAGAAAAATACTGACAACTGTGGTAGGCAGAAAAAAGAGGTAAAAAATTTGAAATGGTAAAAAAAAAAAAGAAAAAAAGAAAAAAAGAAAAATTGAATCTGTAAATCCAATAGCCATATTCTTCTAAATTATCAAGGTCATGCTGCTACTAAAATTATTAAAGTAATTAAAAGAAAGACACAAGATTAATTAAAATCCATCACAAGCTGAGGTAAATACTAACGTATTAAAGGTGCACACAGAGTAGGTAACACACATTAAACCCTAATATACAATAGTATTACTAATAGTAGTACTAATAGACTAATACCAAAAACTTGCAACTATTAACTATAAAAACACGGGCTGTCACAGGGAATTGTATGAATGTCAGTTCATGGTTTTTCATTTTAAATTGCAAGATAACTTATTCTTTTTTTTATAATAATAATAAAAAATGTAACATTTAACAGTACTTTGTTGTAAAATAATATGAAATGTTTCATTAGATTTATTACATTTTTACTGTAACATTTTTACACTCGTTTACTAAAACGATTAATTAAAATTAATTATATTTTTTTACAGTGTATTGTAAATATCTTTGGATAAAGCATTTGCAAAATGTGCCAAACGTAGACGTGTATATGCTAAATTTCATTTCAAAATTAATTTTTTACAATAGGTTAAAACATATTTTAAAAAGTTTTATATCAAGCAGCATTGAGGTCATTGAGAATTAAGTGAAAGCTAAGTTTGATAGAATATAATAAAATATAATTGATTCTATATATTTTATGTGACTATCTATATATTATAACAAGGCAGTGTAGGTATACCTGCAAAAAGCCACTTGGTGTATTTTCTTAGAAATGTAAAAGTTACAAAAGCTTAACTGGGGTGCTACGTTTTCAAGTGCATATTGGTACTTAAAGTGTAAATATTAGTATCTAAAAGATATAAAAGTGTACCTTTTGAAAAGGTACCGTCCCAGTGACCTTTTTTTCTGAGAGTGTAAGATGGAGCAACAAACATAAATAGATTTCAAGTAAATGTAGGTCATGTCCTGTTTCAAACAGAATTTGCACAGGAAACAAATCGCCGATCTGAAATGGATTATAAAGACATTAAACACTTAAAGCTAAACTGGCATATGGAGATCAGGGATTCTGTGACAGCAAACTCTATGCATTGAGTGTGTACAATATAACTATATATCTAGCAATAAAACTAAAGAACAAATTCATATCATCAAAATGAAATGTAATGGTTTTAATTAACATTCAGTCGTCTTCCCCTCAGAAAGCCCCCCTGAACCAGTCTGTGACTGCGGGCAGTGCTGGCTGATTCTGCAAACAGTGTGTCCCGCATGTTCTTTACTCTCTGTGATTTTGGCTTTTATTTGTCGCTACAGATGCTGCCATAAGACAGGTATGATTTTTTGTTTAAAAACGTAATAGTTGTTCAACTATTTTCTATATCTAGATAATACCCTTTATGCTTCCTGTAGTTTTGTTTAAGGGAGTCATATTTTTTAATAACTGCCATAAGAGATAACCTTCTGATTCTGCCATTCACAGTGCTGAAGGAGTCTAAAAGTAATCAAAGCAGTTCTGAGACGCAAAGAGAGTTGAGCCAACAACAGGTAAACTCAGCAGCCCGCAAATATGCAGAAAAGTGCCAAGACATGAGTCTGAAATCAATGTACAATAATAATTATTTCATCTATATGCTGCACATTCGCATTAAATTTAAAACACAACACAATCTGCAACCACAAAACAAAAACAAACAAACCTTAAAATGAGCAGAATATATTAGTCTCTGTTTCCTGCTAAAATTTGAAAAGACAAAAAGAGGGAACATAAATAAAGATATACAATATTCCTATGCTAATCTGTGTGTAGATCTTGCAAAGTCAAAATTATGTAATAATATTTTTGCTATTAAAAGAAATAACTTTTCTTTTTACATTTTCTTCCACCAATTGTAATAATATTGAAGCATTTTTCTGAACCTACTAATAGTGGTACACAGTTGTTTTACAATCCAAAAATTATTATCCACTTAAAAATGTAACATTTCCACAGGATCCCCAAACAGAAGTTTGCTATGCATCACTGAACGTCCCCAAACGAGTTTCATAATACATGACTGGCATTAAATGTGATGGAATATCTCAATCACACAGCTATCTTCTGCCCCAAGGTATTTTTTATTACATCTGTTTGTAAATTAAACTGTTATTTGACTTTTTATCTTTCAGCAGAGCTGTTAGAAAACAATATTTCAGTTATACATGCATTTCATTTTGTAATCTTCCAAAGATTATTAATGGTTTGTGTTTGTTTTCTTCTGTGCATTACAAAGAACATAAAGTTGAAAATATTGGACATCTTTGTTTTTTTCAAATGGAACTTTAGATGTATGCGTGACATTCATATCCCATTTCACTGACCCCATTTTAACCGCTGACTTCCTTCATCTGATCAGATTTACAGCCTCAGATGTTTCCATTAAAATGCTTTTGGGGGTCAGTGAAGCACATGAGAAAAAAAGTGTTATCATCTGTGATCAGACTCAAAAGGTTGAAACTACACTGACTTTCCATCCCATAACACCACAAAACATTCAGTACATGAAGTCTTCTGAACTACTGTGGACACTGATCTTTTCTAAATTACACACAATAAAAATAAAGACTGATTTATGTTCCTAGTTCATATTAATCACTTAAGTAAGATGATACACTTAAATGTAGTGACCAGATAAAGATCCTCTGTATAGATGAATCTCAAATAAATGAATTAAACCAGAGTTGTTTTCAGCTGTTTTGTTGTCCCTGTTGCTCAACAATACATACATTAGCTGCATGCTAATATTTTGACTGCATTAAATTCCTCAGTTCGTGAATAAGAACTAGTAAATGACAATCTGTCTATTCAGAATTCTCAAAATAATAGAAGTATAATGCTGTACCTTGTTAATCAATCGTTTAACAATGTGAGGACAATAGGGTTGTCTTTAAAAAAATAAAAAAATAAATAAAAAACCCATTATAAACATATAGTGTTTGTGTGTTGTGTATAAGTGTAAATTAAAATTTAAAAACTGAAAACATTTCATTTAAATACTTATAAATAGCTACACTTAAACTAACATTTTATCTGTGCACAAGAATTCAAAGGGCAGTTTCATATGTTTCATATGACATTGGTCACTGTAAAAAACAATTTGTTGAGTCAATTTAAAATAATTTGTAATCTGGCTGCCTTAAAATTTTAAGTTCAGTCAACTCAAAAAAAAGTTTGAATGTTAAATTATACTTAGATATTTGAGTTAAATCAACTTAAAATTTTAAGGCAGCTGGGTTACTTACCCATCTGTTAAGTTTAGCAAACACAAATATCTAAGTTGTTACTTAGTACAACTTAACATTTCAGGTTGACTAAACTTATTTTAGTTGAATGAATTTAAAATTTTAAGGCAGCAGGGTAACAAATTATTTTAAGCTGACTCAACAAATTGTGTTTTTTATTTTTTACAGTGTGGAGGTGGTGGTCAGGTCTGGAGATAATGGAACTCTACCCTGTGACTGTAAGATTGTGGCTGGACAGGACACTCATTGGTTCAAGATCTGCCCTTCACAAATCCAACCACCTTTGATTGTCTCTGCTTACGATTCTCTATGAAAACCCATCTCTGTGTTCTGGAACAATACTTCAAAATCTTATGACTTAGTGTTTGAGAACATCACTGAAACAGACCTTGGTCTCTACTATTGCTCAAGGGTAGAGAAAAAAAAACAGATCGAACAGAACAGATTATTTTTTTCGAGAAGGATGTGTACCACACTGGTGATACTCTCATAAAGCTCACATATGCTTCACCTGGTAAGCTTGTTTCATCACAATGCAAATAATGTAAAATAAAGAACACTAAATAATCTGCTAAACCAAAACTTAAATGTACTAAAATAAGATTTATAGTCCTAAAACACTTGGTGTAAAAATTAGAGAAGTTTAAAGCATGTACATAAATTTGTTTATTTTATGATTACTTTTTTTTTTTCAAGAAGAGTGGGTAATATCATTTTCATCTCTTGCACCTCTGAGATCTATATAGCTATGCATTCCTCTAGAACAGTGGTTCTCAACCTTTTTTGGGCCAGCCTGGATAATACCCATTATCCAGGTCCCTCACCGCCCCCCCATCAAATAAATCATAGTCTAATTGTTCTCACTGAATATTAAAGTTGATTATTATTTTATTTTATGTTTATAATGAGGACTGTTACGATATTTACAGTAAAATATATTTTTAAATAATTAAAATCTAGTTAACACTAGTCTTTTGCAAAAATAGAAAAATAATTTTGCTTTTTGAAAGAGTGTGTTTTCTTACATGTAAAATAATTTGAACCTATAAAAAAAAGTAACAGTATTAGATACTACAGCAGTAAAGTGATTACTTCGAGGTGGGCTCTTATTTGAGATACAGTTGGGTGACATGACTTATTTTTCTGTTACAATTGCCCCCAAACACTGCCACCAAGGGGTCAATTGTAACACCCTGACTTCTTGCATTTAATTTAATATTACTTCCTTCAACCACCTCTAGAGGTTGCTGGTCGCTATGTTATGCGTTTTCTGTGCGTGTGTGTGTGTGTGACTGCAAATTAAAACCTCTCTTTGGGGATGCCTTTATTTGTAAAAATAGTATAAAAATAATTTGTTTGTTTTTTAAATTGTAAAAATGCTGAAAGTTTTCTGTGAGGGTTATAGGGGGAAAGTGTTACACACGCAATTTAAATGAGTTTTATGACAATCGGTTTTCATCATCAGAGAGCACAGAAATTTACGTTTACGTTTATTCATTTGGCAGATGCTTTCATCCAAAGCGACTTACAGTTGAGAAATCTAGTAGCCTACATTACATTACATTACATTACCTATTTTTGTATTTTATAAATAAGCTATTTTATCGAAGTCTTAATTGTTTACAAAACAACCGCCAATGAACTGATCAACTGTTAGCAGTCAAAAGAAGGGGAAAATATAAATCCAGAGCACTCTTTTCAAATTAGGTAACAGTATACTATTATAGTATTTGTATAGGCATAACAGCCTGTTGATAACAACAATGTACAGTTTTTATAATATTTTATCATATCAGCATTTAGGTTTCTTTGTGTGTCAGACAGAAGCATGGAAAATATTTGACATCTGTGTATGGACTTTGAGGTCCATATACTGTTTGCATGTTTGCCACTCAAACCACTGACCCAATTTCACCCTCGGTGTTCCTCCATCTTCAAACTAACTAGGTTTACAGCCTCTTATTTATACATCAGAACACAACAGAGGTAGAATGCTGTAATATTTTTGCCTTACAACTGTTACTGTCACAACATTGATACAACAGTTCAATACAAACAAACACTGAAACATTTTTTTAAACATTTATCATGCAATTTTGTAAATTGCTTTTTTAAAAAATAAATAAATAAAAAAAACATACAGACATACATACATATAGTATATGTTTGCGTGTTGTTTGTATAAGTGTGTGACTGTAAAGTAAAATTATAAATGATTTATTAAAATACTTAAAAATAGCTACACTTCATCTAATGTTTTATCTGTGCACAACAATTCAAAGGGCGGAAATCACATTGACAGTTACATATGCCTCACCCACAAGCACCACCAAACATTTCAGCTGTGGCCAACATGAAGATTTCTATCACGGCACTCAGTAAGTGATTTTTCCTAATATTTCTGGTTTAAATATGTATATTTCATGAGTAGCGTAAATATTGTTTTCTGAATAACTGTAGATGTGCATTTCTTAATCACTCAGTATAAGGATTGCTTTATTTACACCCTTCAGTTTCCTCTGAGTAACTCATCATTTCTGTTTGAATGTAGTTGCATTGAGTTGCATTTATTGGAAAGTCTCTGGGAAGCTGGTGGAGGTGGTGGTCAAGCCTGGAGATAATGCAACTCTACGCTGTGACTTTAAGATTGTCGATGTACAGAACACTCACTGGGTCAAGATCTGCTCGTCACAAATCCAACCACCTTTGATCATCTCTGCGTACGATACCCTATTAAAACCCATTCCGCGATTCTCGTTGTTCTGGAACAATACTTCAAAATCCTATGACTTAGTGATCGAGAACATCACTGAAGCAGACCTTGGTCTCTACTATTGCTCAAGGGTAGAGAAAAAACAGGTTGAACACAGGGGTATACTCTTCGAGAAGGATGTGTACCACACTGGTGATACTCTCATAAAGCTCACATATGCTTCACCTGGTAAGCTTGTTTCATCACACTGCAAACAATGTAAAATAAAGAGCACTGAATAATCTGCTGAAGCAAAACAAGAATGTACTACAAGAAGATGTATAGTCCTAAAATACTTGGCATAAAAAGAGAAGTTTAAAGCACTTACATACATTTATTTACTTTATGATTACTTTTTATATAGCTCTGCATTCCTCTAGAACATGGTGCTAGCAACACTAAAAACATGGGCTCGATTCCCATATGGAAATGTATAAACTGTTCAAATGAATACCTTAATGCACACTGCAAAAAAAATTAAAATAAAATAAATAAAAAATAAATAAATAAAATAAAAAAGAAAAATACTGACAACTGTGCTAGGCAGAAAAAAGAGGTAAAAAATTTGAAATGGTAAAAAAAAAAAGAAAGAAAGAAAGAAAGAAAGAAAGAAAGAAAGAAAAGAAAAATTGAATCTGTAAATCCAATAGCCATATTGTTCTAAATTATCAAGGTCATGCTGTTAGTAAAATTACATACTGACAGCTGCCATAATAAAGCAGGTAGTTAAAAGAAAGACACAAGATGAATTAAAATCCATCACAATCTGAGGTAAATACTAGTTAACATTAAAGGTGCACACAGAGTAGGTAACACACATTAAACCCTAATATACAATAGTATTACTAACAGTAGTACTAATAGACTAATACCAAAAATTGTAACTATTAACTATAAAAACACGGGCTGTCACAGGGAATTGTATGAACGTCAGTTCATGGTTTTTCACTTTAAATTACAAGATAACTTGTTCTTTTTTTATATAATAATAAAAAATGTAACATTTAACAGTACTTTGTTGTAAAATAATACGAAATGTTTCATTAGATTTATTAGGCTCATTCGATTTATTACATTTTTACTGTAACATTTTACAGTCGTTTACAGTTAAAATTTTAACTGTTTTTTTACAGTGTATTGTAAATATCTTTGGATAAAGCATTTGCAAAACATGCCAAACGTAGACGTGTATATGCTAAATTTCATTTCAAAATTAATTTTTTTACAATAGGTTAAAACATATTTTAAAAAGTTTTATATCAAGCAGCATTGAGGTCATTGAGAATTAAGATGAAAGCTGATGTTTGATAGAATATAATAAAATATAATTAATTTTATATATTTGATGTGACTATCTATATATTATAACAAGGCAGTGTAGGTACACCTACAAAAAGCCACTTGGTGTATTTTCTTAGAAATGGTTTAAGAAGAATGATTCATTACACTATTAGAAATAGAAAAGTTACAAAAGCTTAACTGGGGTGCATTTTCAAAACTTAAAGAATGCATATTGGTACTTACAGTGTAAATATTAGTATCTAAAAGATATAAAAGTGTACCTTTTGAAAAGGTACCATCCCAGTGACCTTTTTTTTCTGAGAGTGTAGGATGGAGCAACAAACATAAATAGATTTCAAGTAAATGTAGGTCATGTCCTGTTTCAAACAGAATTTGCACAGGAAACAAATCGCCGATCTGAAATGGATTATAAAGACATTAAACACTTAAAGCTAAACTGGCATATGGAGATCAGGGATTCTGTGACAGCAAACTCTCTGCATTGAGTGTGTACAGTATAACTGTATATCTAGCAATAAAACTAAAGAACAAATTCATATCATCAAACTGAAAATGTAATGGTTGTTGATGCACATCTTAATCTTTTTTATTCCACCTGTGCCGATATTATGAACACTATTGCACCCTTGAAGTATAAAAATCATAAGCCTGTACCTGTGCCCTGGCACACTGAAACTACACGTGCATTGAGACGGACTTGTCGGCAGGCTGAACGCAAATGGAAGAAAGACAGACTGCAGGTTTCTTATGAAGTTTTGAGGAACTCCTACAACATGTTCCAGAAAGCTGCAAAATGCAAATATCTGTCTGAACTTATCACAAATAATTGTCACAAACCTCAGGTTCTCTTTTCTACTATTAATTCTGTTCCTTCTGTGCATTCAATTCTAGAGCCCTCTGTTTCTCGCTGTAATAATTTTGGTAAGTTTTTTGTTGAGAAAATTACAACATTAAGATCACAGCTGTCTAGTTCAGCATACATTTCGCATGATGTACCACTATGTTCTTCTACCTGGTTTAAGTTTGAGCCTATTGACTTGATCTCATGTAATGAAATTGTTGGTCATCTAAAACCAACTATCTGTCCTCAGGATATTATTCCACCTCGGTTTTTTAGACAAATCTTGGATACAGTTGGTCCTGGTTTGTTGTTGGTTATCAACAAATGTTTGTCTACTGGTTCTTTCCCTAACAGTCTGAAATGTGCTGTAGTGACGCCATATCTTAAAAAAACAAATCTGGATCCTTCTTCTTTTTTCAATTTTCGTCCTATTTCGAATCTACCCTTTATTTCAAAGATCCTTGAGAAAGTTGTATTGACTCAACTACAATCTTACTTAACTGTTAATTCGGTTCATTAGATGTTTCAATCTGGCTTCAAGGCTTTACACAGCACTGAAACTGCCCTTTTGAGAGTCTCAAGTGATATTTTCACAGAAACTGATTCTGGTAAATCCATGGCTTTAGTTTTATTAGATCTGAGTGCTGCTTTTGATTTGGTTGATCATGAGGTCCTGTTGACACGTTTAGAGACATCTGTGGGCCTTCGTGGCACAGTTTTAAAGTGGTTTCGTTCTTATCTGACCAACAGATGTTTTAGTGTTAGGACTGGTCAACAGAGCTCTTCTAGAATACCTCTTAACTGTGGAGTTCCACAGGGATCAATCCTTGGGCCAGTATTGTTCACCTTGTATATGCTCCCTCTGTCTTCCATTTTTAATAAACATAAAGTGTCCTTTCATTTATACGCTGACGACACTCAGATCTATTTTCCTTTAAAGCATAATGATAAAAATGGCCTGTTTAGAAGAACTAAAGCTTTGGCTCTCAAGCAATTTTCTAAATTTAAACGAAAATAAAACTGAAATAATCCTATTCGGGGACAAAGAAAATTGTGTGTTAGATGTTGATTGTGGTTCTCTAGCCTCATATGAAACTCAGTGTGCTAGAAATCTGGGCGTTCTGTTTGATCAAAACCTGAAGTTTGATAAACAGATCAGTGCTGTAGTAAAATCATGCTTTTTTCATCTTTCTTATCACAGAGTAACTTTCAAACAGTGATCCATGCCTTTGTAACAACTCGTTTAGATTATTGTAACTCCCTTTATTATGGTGTTTCTCAGTCCTCTCTTTCTCGTCTACAGCTAGTGCAAAACGCAGCTGCTAGATTGCTCTCTGGCACCCATAAGTATGAGTCAGTAACTCCTATTTTATTTTCACTGCACTGGCTACCTATTAAATATAGAATTGATTTTAAAATTCTATTATTCGTTTATAAAGCCCTTAATAATCTTGCCCCTCAGTACATTACAGATCTGCTCCGTCCATACACCCCTTCTAGAACATTGAGATCCAGTGATCTTGGTCTACTTGTGCCTAGATCTAGACTTAAAAAACGAGGAGATCGAGCTTTTGCAACTGCTGGTCCGAAACTCTGGAACAGTTTACCGCTCCATGTTAGATTAGCCCCCTCTATCTCTGCCTTCAAGTCTGCTCTAAAGACATATCTTTTCTCTCTTGCTTTCAATACCCCTTGATCTCTGTTCCACTGTTGCTTTTATTGTTGTTTTTATTTTTGATACCTTTGTTGTGCTAATTTTATGTCTGAGATTGTTTTTTTTAATTCTACTATGTTCAGCACTTTGTTCAACTCTAGTTGTTTTTAAATGTGCTTTATAAATAAATATTGTATTGTATTGTATTGTATTGTTTTGTTAATTAACATTCAGTCGTCTTCCCCTCAGAAAGCCCCCCTGAACCAGTCTGTGACTGCGGGCAGTGCTGGCTGATTCTGCAAACAGTGTGTCCCGCATGTTCTTTACTCTCTGTGATTTTGGCTTTTATTTGTGGCTACAGATGCTGCCATAAGACAGGTATGATTTTTTGTTTAAAAATGTAATAGTTGTTCAACTATTTTCTATATCTAGATAATACCCTTTATGCTTCCTGTAGTTTTGTTTAAGGGAGTCATATTTTTTAATAACTGCCATAAGAGATAACCTTCTGATTCTGCCATTCACAGTGCTGAAGGAGTCTAAAAGTAATCAAAGCAGTTCTGAGACGCAAAGAGAGTTGAGCCAACAACAGGTAAACTCAGCAGCCTGCAAATATGCAGAAAAGTGCCAAGACATGAGTCTGAAATCAATGTACAATAATGAATATTTCATCTATATGCTGCACATTCGCATTAAATTTAAAACACAGCACAATCTGCAACCACAAAACAAAAACAAACCTTAAAATGAGCACAATATATTAGTCTCTGTTTCCTGCTAAAATTTGAAAAGACAAAAAGAGGGAACATAAATAAAGATATACAATATTCCTATGCTAATCTGTGTGTAGATCTTGCGAAGTCAAAATTATGTAATAATATTTTTGCTATTAAAAGAAATAACTTTTCTTTTTACATTTTCTTCCACCAATTGTAATAATATTGAAGCATTTTTCTGAACCTACTAATAGTGGTACACAGTTGTTTTACAATCCCAAAATTATTATCCACTTAAAAATGTAACATTTCCACAGGATCCCCAAACAGAAGTTTGCTATGCATCACTGAACGTCCCCAAACGAGGAAACAAACGGACAAAAAGCAACCGACTGCAAAGCTCTGACTTCAGTGTGTACGATGGCATAAAACTGCACACTTAGTTTAAGGATTGGATTATGTACAGTTAGCTGATCAAATACCAAAGGTAATCTGAGGTTTGTCATTTTACTCTAAATGACTACTTTCTATGGTTACCTACAAAATAAACAAATAAATGTACATGAAATATTAGTTTTGCTGAAATAGTGACATTGTTAAAAACAACTGTATACAAAAAAAAAAAAAACAAAAAAACAAAAAAACAGTGACTATCTACAAAGTTCTATCTATCATTTTTTTTAGTATAAGAATATAAACAATATTAAGAATATAAACTGGGATTGAAATTTAAAAGACAACAATGTTTATTTAAATATTAATTTTGTTTATTCATAATACATGACTGGCATTTAATGTGATGGAATGTGATGGAATGTGTGATGGAATTTAATGTGATCTCAATCACACAGCTATCTTCTGCCCCAAAGTATTTTATTATTACATCTGTTTGTAAATTAAACTGTTATTCGACTTTTTATCTTTCAGCAGAGCTGTTAGAAAACAATATTTCAGTTATACATGCATTTCATTTTGTAATCTTCCAAAGATTATTAATGGTTTGTGTTTGTTTTCTTCTGTGCATTACAAAGAACATAAAGTTGAAAATATTTGACATCTTTGTTTTTTTCAAATGGAACTTTAGATGTATGCGTGACATTCATATCCCATTTCACTGACCCCATTTTAACCGCTGACTTCCTTCATCTGATCAGATTTACAGCCTCAGATGTTTCCATTAAAATGCTTTTGGGGGTCAGTGAAGCACATGAGAAAAAAAGTGTTATCATCTGTGATCAGACTCAAAAGGTTGAAACTACACTGACTTTCCATCCCATAACACCACAAAACATTCAGTACATGAAGTCTTCTGAACTACTGTGGACACTGATCTTTTCTAAATTACACACAATAAAAATAAAGACTGATTCATGTTCCTAGTTCATATTAATCACTTAAGTAAGATGATACACTTAAAGGTAGTGACCAGATAAAGATCCTCTGTATAGATGAATCTCAAATAAATGAATTAAACCAGAATTGTTTTCAGCTGTTTTGTTGTCCCTGTTCCTCAACAATATATGTTATGTTATGTAGAGATTGTAATATGCTAATATTTTGACTGCATTAAATTCCTCAATTCGTGAATAAGAACTAGTAAATGACAATCTGTCTATTCAGAATTCTCAGAATAATAGAAGTATAATGCTGTACCTTGTTAATCAATCATTTAACAATGTGAGGACTATAGGGTTGTCTTTAAAAAAAATTAAAACATATTGTGTGTGTGTGTATAAGTGCAAATTAAAATTTAAAACTTTAAAGCATTTCATTTAAATACTTATAAATAGCTACACTTAAACTAACATTTTATCTGTGCACAAGAATTCAAAGGGCAGTTTCATATGCCTTGACAGTTACATATGCCTCACCCACAAGCACCACCAGACTTTCAGCTGTGGCCACCAAGAAGGTTTCTATCACGGCACTCAGTAAGTGATTTCTCCTCATATTTCTGGTTTAAATATGTATATTTCATGAGTAGCGTAAATATGGTTTTCTGAATAACTGTAGATGTGCATTTCTTAATCACTCAGTATAAGGACTGCTTTATTTACACTTCATTTTTCTCTAAATATCCCATTATTTCTGTTTTAATGTAATTGCGTTGAGTTGCATTTATTGGACAGTCTCATTGGTCACTGTAAAAAACAATTTGTTGAGTCAGCTTAAAATAATTTGTAACCTGGCTGCCTTAAAATTTTAAGTTCAGTCAACTCAAAAAAGTTTATTCAACTTGAAATGTTACATTATAAGTGACAACTTAGATATTTGAGTTGAATCAACTTAAAATTTTAAGGCAGCTGGGTTACTTACCCATCTGTTAAGTTTAGCAAACACAAATATCTAAGTTGTAAGTTAGTACAACTTAACATTTCAAGTTGACTAAACTTATTTTAGTTGACTGAACTTAAAATTTTAAGGCAGCAGGGTAACAAATTATTTTAAGCTGACTCAACAAATTGTGTTTTTTATTTTTTACAGTGTGGAGGTGGTGGTCAGGTCTGGAGATAATGGAACTCTACCCTGTGACTGTAAGATTGTGGCTGGACAGGACACTCATTGGTTCAAGATCTGCCCTTCACAAATCCAACCACCTTTGATTGTCTCTGCTTACGATTCTCTATGAAAACCCATCTCTGTGTTCTGGAACAATACTTCAAAATCTTATGACTTAGTGTTTGAGAACATCACTGAAACAGACCTTGGTCTCTACTATTGCTCAAGGGTAGAGAAAAAAAAAAACAGATCGAACAGAACAGATTATTTTTTTCGAGAAGGATGTGTACCACACTGGTGATACTCTCATAAAGCTCACATATGCTTCACCTGGTAAGCTTGTTTCATCACACTGCAAACAATGTAAAATAAAGAGCACTGATTAATCTGCTGAAGCAAAACTTGAATGTACTAAAATAAGATTTATAGTCCTAAAACACTTGATGTAAAAATTAGAGAAGTTTAAAGCATGTACATAAATTTGTTTACTTTATTACTTTTTTTTTTTCCCCAAGAAGAATGGGTAATATCATTTTCACCTCTTGCACCTCTGAGATCTATATAGCTATACAAGCTATGCATCCCTCTAGAACATGGTGCTAGCAACACCAAAAGATATGAACAATTAAAAAGCACCCGAAATGTAAAAAAAAGGAAAAACAGGGAAATAAAGACACCATTCTGTATGAATTCGTACAAATCATCTAACCCTACCCCGCCCCTAAACCTACACAAATTTTACAAAATTGTAAAAATGTACGAGGCCACAATTTCGTACGAATTAGCCAACTCATAATATACGTACAAATTTGTCGTGAGATTGGACAGTCACAATAATAAACAAAGGTGGCAAAAACAATGGCACATGATAAATTAAAGTACACATAAATTACATACATGTAAATACAAAACATCATACTTTAAACTATTAACTATAAAAATGTGAGCTGTTAAGCTGTGAGCTGCTAAATTATAAGATGACTCTTTTTTATTAAAAAAAAAAAAAAAGAAGGTACATTTAACAGTACTTTACTATAAAATATAAAATGTTCTGTTAGATTTATTTTTTCTGTGTAAAAAGGGAATAGTTTTGTTTTTTAACTGTAGCGTTTTTACAGTCTTTTACAGTTAAAGTTACAGTGTATTGTAAATACCTTTGGATAAAAGCACTTGCCAAATGTGCCAAACATATAAGTGTATACCCTAAATTTAATTTAACCGAACAGAACCGAAAACCGTGGTTAAAAACCGAGGTACGTTTAGAACCGTGGACTAACTGTATTGTTGCATCCTTAATACACAGAAATTTTCTGTCGGTGCGTTATTTGAGCGGTCTTTGTATTTCTGTTGAGCATAAGCGGTACACGAGTGGAGCATTCATATGGGCCGTGAGCAACTCAACGGAACGCACATTCATAGAGCGGAATATTGAGCGGAGCGTCACACATTGAGTGGTGTGCGCTGAATACTGCCGGACTGCGCGGCAGATATTTTCAGCCGTTTATCTCCTTCGAATTTCTATAAAAATTGGTTGTACATTAGCCTTGCCGCACCCCACTTATAACTCCGCGCCCCCCAGTTTGGGAACCACTGCATTACACTATCAGAAAAAAAAAGATCTTTCACTGGGGTGGTGTGATTTCAAAAGGTGCCTTTGTACTTATAAATATTTGTAAAATAATAAAATATTAATACTAAATATTAGTATTCATTCATGTATTTATTAAGCACCAATAAACACAACAACAGTTGACCATGTACAAATAAGAAGACCAGGAGAAACAAGAAATTACATCACTAGAAATAAAAATAAATAGTTTAACAAAATGAACATAGAATTTTAAAAAGATTTCAGTAGGATTTGGGATTTTGTTTCTTTTAGAATCCAAAAAAAAAAAAAAACAAAAAAAACACAACACCAAAAGTGCAATTTACGAATCTGATTTCTGCAGGTTTTAACATTAAATCCATTCATCTTCAGATCTGTTCTTCAGAAACATTAATAAATAAAATGTATTACCTAAACTTTACAATAACTCAGCTCCATTTTAAATACGGTTCAATACAGAAAAAAAAAATACATCAGTATGTAAGGCATCAAAGCAGAACACTGAATCAGTGGAATACAGTGCCAGAGTGTCCGAGAACCAACGAAAACCGTCCAAAATAAAGACCCATTGGAGATGAATGTTCAAAAAGCAACTCGATCTAAATTAATTATTTTGAGCTCCATAAAATGGATTCAAGTCATCGCTAAAGTTTTGTTGCGTGACGTGCAGGTGTCATGATGTCATCGCGTGCATACGCGCCCAGTCCGTTTCCTGTATATGTGGAGAGCTCATCTGTGCTCCCAACACCGTTGTTGATCTCTGAGGGATGAAACGAACATAAAACTTATTAGCCAGAGTTTCACAGGGCAGATTTGTCCAATAGGGGGCAATATTGGAGGCCTTTTTTTTTAGGGGAATGAACATTCACAGAGCCTACAACAACACTTTTGTGCCACATCTTCCCCTGCATATTGAGTGATGTCAGTGCTGGTAATAAGACTGGACTGTTGACCACTGATTGTGTAAGTATACAGACTGAGAGAGAGTGTCATGTGACAGTTTATACAACCGCGATCACTTGTTTCTGAATCACTGGCTATGTGAACCATCTTAACATTTTTTGGAACATATTGGTTGATTTCAATCATATAATGTTTCACTGGATATATATATATATATATATATATATATATATATATATATATATATATATATATATATATATATATATATATATACATACATATACACATACACACACACACACACACACACATATACATATACACACACACAAGTATAATAAATATACATTTATTATTATTTTTATTCAGAAATATCCAATTTGCAATGGACGCTTTAAATTGATCAAAAGGAATAATAATGGCATTTTTAATGTTACAAAAGATTTCTATTTCAGATAATTGCTGTTCTTCTTAACTTTCTATTCAAAAAAACCTGAAACAAAATCAGCTGTTTTCAACATAATAATAATAATAATAATAATAATAATAATAATAATAATAATAATAATGTTTTTGAGCGGAAAATCGGAATATTAGAATGATTTCTGAAGCATCATGTGAATGAAGTAATGATGCTAAAAATTCTGATTTGAAATCACAGGAATAAATTACAGTTTAAAATATTCAAATAGAAAATAGTTAATAATAATAGTTATTTTAAATAGTAAAAATATTTCAAAATTGTACCATTTTTGCTGTACCTCGGATCAAATAAATGCAGGATTGGTGAGCAAAAGAGACTTTACAAAAAACTAATTAAAAATCTTACTGTTAAAAAAAAACAAAACAAAAAAACTTTTGACTGGTAGCATATAACATTTCTGTAAATATCACAAAAAAAATTGCTTTTGACACCTGATGCATTAACTAATGTTTAACCTCATTGTAAAGGTGTTACCATATGCAGGTATGAATACAGATATTGAAGATGCATTATGACTGCCACCAGGTGGCGATGTGCAACAGCCATTTGCAGAGGTCACAGAGAATTAATTTGTTCCATGGCTGTATTAACCAGGCTTTATCTCCACACAGCTGTGTGCTCATGAGTCTCACCTGAGAAGATCAGTATCTCCTTCATGAGGTTGACGTCACGACTCGGCCGACGTACTACGGCGCTTAGCATGATCTGCTCAGGGTTGTAGCTGCGCATACCACTCATCTTCCACCTGAGGAAAAACATGACAACACACACAGTCAACACAACACACTTCTGAGGCTTTAAAAGTGCCACACAGTTCTGCTCATTAAGTATTGGATCTTGAAATATTTGATGAGATAAAGTGACTGAGAACACTTAAAAGGATTAAAGAGCAACACTAAAGTAAAAGCACTAAGAATGATAATTACTGGAATGAAAAATACAAACAGACATAAGAAACAGAACAAATCAAGACCCTAAAATACTCATCCTCATTACCTGATCAGGTGATAGCTGAGCAATTTCAGCGAGCATCGGAGGACAGGCGCATGCAAAGAGCAGAGCACAGAGAGAAAATGGAAAGTAGAGATTGCCAAGAAGAAAAGATATAGCAAGCGTGCTAACTGCAAAACAACCTAACATTAACACCAAGGACTGCTTTCGTGCAAATGTGTGCGAGCACAGAAAGAGTCATATTGAAGATTAAAGCCACTACTGACACGGCAAAATAGCTTCCAGTATTAAAAAGCATAAAGAAACAACTTGAAGGACATAAAAGAGATGCACTTACTTCTGAAAAATGAAGATGCCGATGACAGTCGCCACAGATATTAAATATGAGGTGATCCATATCAGACCATATTCTTCCGCACTCTACAAAACATGTTAAAGCAGCATTTAGCCATTAGATATCAATATAAAAAAGGCTAATTAGGAGAAAAAACAAGCAGAATCCTAATTAAATAAAATCGCAATATATAAAACTGTACACTACTAGTCATAAGTTTTTGAACCGTAAGATTTTGAAATGTTTTTTACAGAAGTGTCTTCTGTTCACCAAGCCTGCATTTATTTGATCCAAAGTACAGCAAAAACAGTAAAATTCTGAAATATTTTTACTATTTAAAATAACTGTTTTCTATTTCAATACATTTTAAAATGTAATTCACTCTTGTGATTTCAAAGCTACATTTTAGCATCATTACTCCAGTCACACGATCCTTCAGAAAGCATTGTAATATTCTGATTTGCTGCTGAAAAAAACATTTATTATTATTATCATCATTATTATGATGTTAAAAACAGCTGAGTATAATTTTTTTCAGGTTGCTTTGAATAGAAAGTTCAGAAGAACAGCATTTATCTGAAATACAAATCTTTTGTAACATTACAAATGTCTTTATCATCACTTTTGATTAATTTAAAGCATCCTTGTACTCAACTGTTTTAAATATTGATAATAATAATAAATGTTTCAGCAAATCAGCATATTAGAATGATTTCTAAAGGATCATGTGACACTGAAGGCTGGAGTAATGCTGAAAATTTAGCTTTGATCAAAGGAATAGCCATTTTTTAAAATATACAAATCGAAAACAGTTATTTCAAATATTAAAAATATTTCAAAATGTAACTTTTGCTGTAATTTGGATAAAATAAATGCAGGCTTTGTAAGAAGAGGAGACTTCTTTAAAAACATTAAAAATCTTACTGTTCAAAAACGTTTGATTGGTTGTGTATATATCTCTTAAGTCTAAATGTGTCTAAAAGCACTATTTCCAGGGAATTTTTGAAGTATTTCGAAGCTTTTGGAGCCTACAATCCCTTTCCACTACAGATTTTTTTTGAGGCAAATGTATGCAACTATTTACAAAATTAGTTAGTGATCTTGCATCATATATAAAGCATGCCAATTTAAAATCTACAGTATTCTGTGGAATGGGTGCTAAAATGTGTAAAAGTGGGACAAGATTCTCTACATCCTTCTTGGAAGCTGACAGCATAATTGAATTAACCATTCAATGAACATCCAGCCAACGTGTAGGACTTCATGAATGACAGGCGTTCCAAATCTGGCCTGTGTATTTGAATGTGATTATAGCCGATTGATATAAAAAACTGAAAATTTACTCACCTTGCAAGCTGTCCAGATTGTAGATGAGCCTGTCTCTTCAACACAACAGATTTGTAGAAATTTAGCATTATATCACTTGCCCTCCAATGGATCCTCTGCAGTGAATGGGTGCCGCCGGATTGAGAGTTCAAACAAGCTAATAAAAACATCAAAATAACCCGTAAGTAATTTACACGACTCCACTCTATCATTTAACATCTTGTAAAGTGAAAAGTTGCATGTTTGTGGAGTGGGCCCTTACACTTATAGGGCATTGCAAGCCCTCTGAGGCATAAGCCAGGGCTATTTTTGTAATCAACAATCTCACGAGAAGCTGTCTTTGACACCATCCGTCACCCACCGAGCGATGCCTCACTACTGATCTCTCACTGACAGTGCGAGAATTTAGAGCAGCGTCTCACTATGGTAAGAGTGCTTCAGGTGAACCTTGGGCGAGTGAGAGAGTCACACCACCTGATGCCTTGGCTCATTCCCATAGATATGGTGTGATGGGACAGCACTCACCACCCAACGTTATCCACCACCACTATCCAAGACAGCAATCCCATGAGAAATTGACTACAGACGTAAATCGACCAAAAAATTTTTTTTTAGTTTGTTTATTTTCCATATAACTAGATTTTTTATTTTAAAATTGACAAACAGCGTTATTTACAGCATTTTAAACGTCAAAAAGCACCGTCAGTTGCAGCGCTTATTATCCCCTAAACAGCGTAATTTAAAATAATTTTTTTTATTTTGCATTTTACTAGTTTCTTCACTTGAAAATTGTCAAACGGCATTATTTACGGTGTTTTTAACTGCAGAAAACGCTGTCAGTTGCTGCACTTATTATCCCGTAAACCAGACCTGGGCAAACTCTGTCCTGGAGGGCCGGTGTCCCTGCAGAGTTTAGCTCCAACCCTGATAAAACTCACCAGTTTGTAACTTTCTAGTAAACCTGAAGACACTGATTAGCTTGTTCAGGTGAGTTTAATCAGGGTTGAAGCTAAACTCTACAGGGACACCGGCCCTCCAGGACCGAGTCTGCCCAGGCCCGCCCTAAACAGCGTAACTTAAATTTATTTATTTTTTTCTTTTGCATTTTACTAGTTTTTTTTTTTTTTTAAACTGTCAAACGGCATTATTTACGGCATTTTAAATGACAGAAAGTGACGCCAGTTGCGGCGCTCATTATCCCCTAAACGGCGTAACTTAAATAAGTTAATTTTTTTTATTTTGCATTTAACTAGTTTCTTTATTTGAAAATTGTCAATCAGTGTTATTTACGGTGTTTTAAACTGCAGAAAACACCGTCAGTTGTGGCGCTCATTATCCCTTAAACTACAAAATTATTTTTGTAGTCAACAATCTCACGAGAAGCTGTCTTTGACACCATCCGTCACCCACCGAGCGATGCCTCACTACTGATCTCTCACTGCCAGTGCGAGAATTTAGAGCAGCGTCTCGCTATGGTAAGAGTGCTTCAGGTGAACATTGGGCGAGTGAGACAGTCACACCACCTGATGCCTTGGCTCATTCCCATAGATATGGTGTGATGGGACAGCACTCACCACCCAACGTTATCCACCACCACTATCCAAGACAGCAATCCCATGAGAAGTTGACTACAGCCACAAATTCATCAATTTTTTTTTTTATTTATTTTCCATATGACTAGATTTTTTTATTTCAAAATTGTCAAAACGGCATAATTTAATTTAGTTTATTCATTTTGCATATTACTAGTTTTCTGTTTTGAAAATTGTCAAACGGCATCATTTGTGGCGCTCATCCCCTAAACAGCGTAAATTAACTGTATTTAAATTTTTTTTTTTTTATTTTGCATTTTACTAGTTTTATTATTTGAAAATTGTCAAGTGACGTTATTTAATGTCAATTTATTGTCAAACATAAGAAAGCGCTGTCAGCTCCTGCACTCATTATCCCCTAAACCAGACCTGGGCAAACTCGGTCCTGGAGGGCCGGCGTCCCTGCAGAGTTTAGCTCCAATCCTGATAAAACTCACCTGTTTGTAACTTTCTAGTAAAACTGAAGACACTGATTAGCTTGTTCAGGTGTGTTTAATCAGGGTTGAAGCTAAACTCTACGGGGACACTGGCCCTCCAAGACCGAGTCTGCCCAGGCCTGCCCTAAATGGCGTAACTTACATTTATTTATTTTTTCTTTTGCATTTTACAATTTTTTTATTTATTTATTTATTTTAATTGTCAAATGACGTCATTTACGGCATTTTAGACAACAGAAAGCGACGTCAGTTGTGGCACTCATTACCCCCTAAACGGCGTAAATTTACTTTGTTTTATTTGCATTTTACTTTTATTATTTGAAAATTGTCAAACGGCGTTATTTAATGTCAATTTATTGTCAAACGTCAGAAAGCGCCGTCAGGTCCTGCACTCATTATCCCCTAAACCAGACCTGGGCAAACTCGGTCCTGGCGGGCCGGTGTCCCTGCAGAGTTTAGCGCCAACCCTGATAAAACTCACCTGTTTGTAACTTTCTAGTAAACCTGAAGACACTGATTAGCTTGTTCAGGTGTTTAATCAGGGTTGAAGCTAAACTCTGCAGGGACACCGGCCCTCCAGGACCGAGTCCGCCCAGGCCTGCCCTAAACGGCGTAACTTAAATTTATTTGTTTTTTTCTTTTGCATTTTACTAGATCTTTTTATTTAAAAATTGTCAAACAGCGTTATTTGCGGAATTTTAAATGACAGAAAGTGACGTCAGTTGCGGCACTCATTATCAAAAATTCTTTTAAGTTACACCGTTTAGAGGATAATGAGTGCCGCAACTGACAGCGCTCTATGTTGTACAACACCGTTTAGGGTAGACCTGGGCAAGCTTTATCCTGGAGGGCCGGTGTCCCTGCAGAGTTTAGCTCCAACCCTGATAAAACTCACCTGAACAAGCTAATCAGTGTCTTCAGGTTTACTAGAAAGCTACAAACTGGTGAGTTTTATCAGGGTTGGAGTTAAACTCTGCAGGGACACTGGCCCTCCAGGATAGAGCTTGCCCAGTTCTGGCCTAAACGATGTTGTACGACAGAGAGCGCTGTCAGTTGCGGCACTCATTATCAACTAAACGGCGTAACTTAAAAGATTTTTTTTATTTTGCATTCTACTAGTTGTATTTAAAAATTGTCAAACTGCGTTATTTACGGCATTTTAAACGACAAAAAGCAACATCAATTGTGGCACTCATCCCTTAAACGGTGTAACTTGCATTTATTTTTATTTTTTTATTTTGCATTTTACTAGATTCCTTATTTGAAAATTGTCAAATGGCGTTATTTGCGGCATTTTAAATGACAGAAAGCGACGTCAGTTGCGACACTTTTTATCCCCTAAACGGCGCAACTTATTTTGCATTTTACTAGGTTTTTTTTTTTTATTATTTAAAAATTGTCAAACTATGTTATTTACGACATTTTAAACGACAGAAAGTGACATCAGTTGCGGCACTCATTATCCCCTAAACCAGACCTGGGCAAACTCGGTCCTGGAGGAAAGAAAACTCATTAAGTTACGCCGTTTAGAGGATAATGAGTGCCGCAACTGACAGCGCTCTCTGTCGTACAACACCGTTTAGGGCAGACCTTGGCAAACTCGGTCCTGGAGGGCCGGTGTCCCTGCAAAGTTTAGCTCCAACCCTGATAAAACTCACCTGTTTGTAACTTTCTAGTAAACCTAAAGACACTGATTAGCTTGTTCAGATGTGTTTAATCAGGGTTGAAGCTAAACTCTACAGGGACACTGGCCCTCCAAGACTGAGTCTGTCCAGGCCTGCCCTAAACGGCATAACTTAAATGCATTTATTTTCTTCCTTTGCATTTTACAATTTTTTTTTTTTTTTTTTAAATTGTCAAACGGCTTCATTTACAGCATTTTAGACAACAGAAAGCGACGTCAGTTGTGGCACTCATTTCCCCCTAAACGGCGTAAATTTACTTTATTTGTTTTTTTTGCAGTTTACTTTTATTATTTGAAAATTGTCAAACAGCATTATTTAATGTCAATTTATTGTCAAACGTCAGAAAGCACCGTCAGTTGCTGCACTCATTATCCCCAAAACCAGAACTGGGCAAACTCGGTCCTGGAGGGCCGGTGTCCCTGCAGAGTTTAGCGCCAACCCTGATAAAACTCACCTGTTTGTAACTTTCTAGTAAACCTGAAGACACTGATTAGCTTGTTCAGGTGTGTTTAATCAGGGTTGGAGCTAAACTCTG